>JAJJWW010015312.1:0-223050 GCA_023531295.1 Papaver armeniacum
TTGTGGCACGTGTGGTGTGAGAATTAAGGTTTTAGCTTGTCGAAACCCTAATTAGCAATTAAAAAAAAGGTACCCAGTAATTTTCGTAGACCGAATTAAAGGGTTCAATAAATGTCCTTAATTTGAGCCGCATTACTTAAGTTCTGCGACGCCACCTTTCGACTAGGGTTTCTGACTTTACCCTCAAGTTAAAAACCACTATCAACATTAAGTCCCTCGCTTAGCTCGAAACAGTGCCTTGTTACTTGCCCGAGGTAAATATGATGGCATGACGGAGGACAAAATCGAAACGTAGGACATGCAAGATGGTCGGAGAGTCCGACTAACCTTATTCGAGGTAAGGAGAGTTCATGATCCTGTTTGGCGCCTTGCATAGCTTTTATTTCTTGTGTGCAGACAAGAGAATGGTGAGGTGAGAAGCGTCGGCTTAGTTGACCGCTCATCATCTTGGATGGTTAGGGAATATAATGATCTTTGGCTTGGCGAGTTGGTGTCGGCGTAGTGAAGTCATAACGATAGACTCATTGATCGATGGGGGCGTGGAAATAGGGCGGATGGCTTGAATGGGAGCCGCAGGCGTCAGTCGGCTTGGAATGGAGCCGCACGTTGACCATCGACCTGGAATGGGAGCCACGCGTTGGTCGGATCGGAATGGAGCGTCGGCATTAGTAAATCTTGGAATAGAGCCGTCGGCATTAGTCGGCTTGGAATGGTGGAAATGGTGATGACTGCGGAACTTCGGCTATCAGAATGGTGGTGATGGCACAACTCTGTCTAAATTAGGGTTTGGCATTCCGTACAAACTCAATCTTGATGGTCGCCCTCCATCTGGCCGGAAAAGAATTTCCTATCCCTATGGGAATATTTATGTTTTGAGCTTGGTATCAGGAAGTGAAAGCAGCCCTGATAGGTGAAGCTCGGGAAGAATTCGTAGGAAGTCATGACCGGCCTGAGCTGAGTATAGTCGCGCCCGATCATCGTATTCATTCATGGAGAAGAAGGAGTCTTCATTCGTTCAAACTCTGAAACCCTTTCCACATGAAAAGAGGTATCGGACCCTCTTTTGTTGTAAAATTCCGGATCCGTGCTTTATTCTAGGGTCTCTCCGGTGGATTCCAAAAATTGCAAAACTCACCGCATTCTTGGGATGAATGGATGAAATACTTGCAGCGGCGATCATGTCAGCTTGGTCTTGGATATTATTACGTTGTTAGCCATCCTTGAATTTAGGTTGTTCAATATAAGATCTTCCATCAAGATGACGATATGTTGTGGATGATTGTATTGTAGAAATATTCGAAGAAACAATTTGAAATGAATGAGTCAGAAATTTTGTCGTAGTGTGTTTTATTTGCTGGGTATTCATGACTTTGTTCTAAGTGACATCCTTGAACTAGCTTCGAATTGACTATCATATGGAATGGGACGCGGTGAACAGTCCTCATTTTATACTTCTATTTGATCCAATGGTCATCAGCGAATATGGTACTATCTACGCGTGCTTTGGGAGTCTCTGGTGCATATGTACGGCTTCATGTCGATAAATTCTTGCGTAAACTTCGATGGTGATGATGTTGAAAATAGAAACAACCCAGTTGAGGGGAGTGAAAGCGTCCATGTTAGTAGTCCCGATGTGTAGCATACTTTGTTCAGACGTCAATCCCGTCCACGGATTTGATGCAAGGGTATTGTACTTTTCAGGTGCCACGCGTGCTCCTCTGTTCTTGAGGAAAAATATTTCATCCGCGTCTCGGAAGTTTTACATTGAGTCTTTGATAGTGAAGGAATTCGTATAAATCCTCGGTCCCAGTATGGATTTGTAGTGATTCTTTCTTTGTGGTGAAGCTCACATTCCGGTGTCCAAACAGAGCGGTAATAGTTCTTTGTAGTAGATATAATCATACGGAGATTACATTATCGTTGGAACAAAGTAGGTTGGCTGGAATTTCATGGGCATCCATGGAGTAAAAGGATTGGTTCGGATGCGTAAGCGAGCAACCGCCCATGATCACAAGTTTTGGGGATATAGGTCAAAGTTGGCCATGACTACGAAAATTCTCACGCTTTGACCATAATCCTTGATATGGTGAGTGTCTTGGCTCGACCCTTTGTGTGAAGGAGGGCGTTGAAGTGGCTTTGGGTCTTGGAGAGGACCTTGAGACTTAAAGAGCCAAACGCCGGTGAGTTCGGATCCTATCGCGACTTATAGAGAGAACACCTAAGTGGAGCTGCTACCGGAGTGAACGTTGAAGTGAGCGATTGCGAGAGGAGCGTGAAAGCGGGCGTATGTGTCAACTGTTGTGAAATGAACACCCTTCACATGAAGCAGTGGATTTGAGTCCCATTTTTAGTTATCAATCGTAACTTTTCAGGAGAGTTAGGTTTTGGAACAGCTTCAAAATTTGAAACACTCTTTCTTGATGCGGTGGTTGAGGATGTAAATATGTCTTCACGCTCGCCTTGGAGAAATATAGAATCTCACATAACTTTTCCCCGATTTTGGAGAAGTCGTTCCATCTTTCACGTGTGATGAAATTGGATTGCCGATTCCCTTCTACTAGGCGTTCAAGAGCAACGCGAGCCTCTTCATCTATAAACGCGCGTCCGCCTTAAGTGTTGTCTTTTAATCAAATCAGTGGTAAAAGGAGGTCGGCTCATTAGGCTCTTCTTCCGATCTTTCCCCGATGGTGGGTAAGCGTCTCGGTGACGGTTGGAGGTATCATGCTTGAAGAAATGTTGGGGTGGCGGCGAAGCGCCTCTCAGTTCCCGTGATCATAAGTATATCGCCTGAAATATATGCAGTTTTGATCACGAGGTGCTAGCAGGCCATGCCGCTATTTCTCAAGGGTGAGGATTGGCGCCGCTTTGGGTAGTTGTGAGCGGAGAAGATGGTCCGTGGAAGGGCGCAAGATGTTAGCGCTAAGGATGCAACCGATTAGAGGAGGGTGTGTGCTGTGGGCAGCACACAGCGTGTGCATGTGCGCGGCATAACGGCGCGTGTGAAGCCAGTGCGTCGACATGCACACGTCGGGAAGCGCGTCCGGCACCTGCGGACCGCAGTAAGCGGCGTCACGTGCATCGCGGCATCGCGGCGCATGGTAAGCGCGTCCAGCGTCACCAGTACGTATAAGCGTTTGAGTAAGCGTGTCGGCATGTGTGCAGCACGCGTCATCGAGCAGCGCGTCAGGTCAGCAATCGCCGTCGTCAAGAAGCGGGTGGAGGAATCTTTGTCTTGATTGATGACATGTTATCGTATTTGGTCACATCTTGTTTCGAGGATGTAATCTCTAGATGGAGGTTCCAGTCGCGACATGTGTGTAAACTTTGAATTCAGCGTTCTTTGGTTCGTTGTCGAAGGTTTCTCGAGGTCGAGAAGTTTAGGTCAGAACATTGAAGGTCATACGCGGATATGGTGATGGAGGCGAAGCGGAGATCAAAAGCTCGTCCAGAAGATGAAGTTGAAAAGGCGCTCTTCAAAGCACGAGGAGGCTCTTCTTAAGAAGAGTAAGCCATTGTTGGAAAAATTTCCTCGAATACATTTATCTTGAACTTCTTATTTTAGGTTTTTTTATGAAAGGAAAATAAAACCCTAGTTCATGGTTTTGATTTTCTCGGATGTTTGGGTTGATAGACAAGTGTTATCAGCAGGGTTTTGGATTATTATTCGGGATGAACAGTTTTAGGATGAGGCTATTTTTGGTTATGATTGAAAGTGTTACGGGCATCCCGGAAAACCATGGAATCGTGCGTTTGGTAGATGACATAGGATGAAACATAACATGGATATTGGTTTTATCATTCCCGTGAAAACTTCGAAAAGAAACTACGTATTTTGTCTAAGTAGGACTTACTTGGTTTTTTAGGGTCTCCGATGAAAAATGAAACCTTTAGGGTGTAAACCGGGTTTTATGAGAAGCACCGCCGTGATCAGGAAATTCTCTCGGTCGTTACTAAGTTATCTCGATAACCGAGTCATTGATTCTCGGGCGGATCGCTTTTTTCACCCTCTTGGAAGTCCCCAGTCATCCAGCAGCCGTGTCATGACTGATGTCGGTCGTCGTAGCGAGTCAAGCGATCCATGAGCGGATCTCCGCTGTACCATCTTGATGTATGGGTGAAGCATGATATCGATGGTCGAAGATTGACATCAGAATAGAAATATCAATCTCCCACCGTGGGTCAATGATTGTGGGTGAAAATGGTTTTTTGATTTACAATTTTAGTTGTGTGGTTGAGAAACGAATTTAAACTCTAAACGATGTACCGCAAGAGAGTATTTTAGATTCGAGAGATCAATGCATGCAAGTGCTTGGCCTAAACCAAGAAATGGCCGATTTCGGACATTTGCTTCCTGGTGGAGGAGATGGGTTGGTTTTGGGGAGGGAAGCAAGGAAAGTGATGAAATTTACAGAATAGTTGATTCTCGAAGAGGTTGTGTTCGATTTATACGAATGAAGTAGAAGCTAACGAGACGGGAAAGATAGCAAGCGTTTTAAGGTGGTGTATGCTCTTGAGGGAACCCGGGTTGTTCGGTGGAAATAGGTAAAGCGTGTTATACAAGTCGATGTGAAACGTCTTTACTGGGTCTCGTTAAGGAATGGAAAAATGGGTGAGTAAATGGGAGGAGGTGGCAATGTAGTTAACGCATGGAATTGATGTTCCATAAACCGTTAACGCATGTAATTGATGTCCCATAAAACCATTAACGCATGGAATTGATGTCCCATAAAGAGTGTTTCTGCATTAAATCCTGTATTTACTAATCGCCTCATCCTTATGACACTTCCCTTATGATTGGGCGGATGTACGCATGTGTAGAACCGCCAAACCAATACCCAAAGAGGATCCCGGTTGTGATATGTGTTGATGTCTAGATGTTTTTGTGAAAGCTTATGTAGTATATTGTTATTTACTGGCAAGTCAGCTGGGAGACTTACTTAGCTTACGTGACCTTTCGTTGATGAGATTTGGCATCTCAAGAGAAAAGGAAGCCGTTGATAAATGCACGCTTTGTTTGTTGGTGGACGCATAGGGAAGGCCAAGATACAGAAGAAGGTTATTCCATTGGCATAGCATGGTGGTGCGTCTAGTTAGCGTGACCAAACTAGGGTTTTGGGTCAAAGGTTAACATGTGTTGTCTGCACCTTGGACGGCTAGGATTTTCTCCAGGATTGAAAGGCGAACGTTGCTGATTGTTGCACGCGTTCGTTTTGGTAGTCACAGAGGGAAGGCCACAAGATCAGGTGCGGTTAGGTTGCATCACGGGTGCATGGCATGGTTTGGCGTGGCCAAACTTAGGTTTGCGTTCCAAAGATTACTGTTTTGCGTTCCAAAAGCATTACCATGCATTGTCCGGCAATTGATGGCTAGGATTTGCTCATGCGATTGAAGGTGGAGCGGTTGATTGCACGCCTTCGTTTTGGTAGCCAGAATAGGGAGCGCATGGTGGCGCTGCTAGATTGGGGTACATGGCATGGTTTGCGTGGCCAAACTTAGTTTCAGGCGAAGGTTACCATGCGTTGTCCGGTAACCATGGATGGCTAGGGATTTGCTCATGAGATTGAAAGGGGACTGTTGATTGTCGCACGCTCGTTTTAATAGCGTAGGGAAGGCCGCATGGTGGCGTGACTAGGTCGTTGGCATGGTGCGTTTTGGCTTGGCATGGTGGGGCTATGATGTTTTGGAATGTCGGTGGGCATGGTGCGGCTAGCATGGCTAGGGCCAAGGCAAGGTACGGTTTGCTTGGCATGGTTGGGCCAAGAGTTTCGCATGAATGGTTTTGCTTGGCATGGCTAGGGCCAAGGGCTTGGCATGCCATGGGCGCATGGTGCGGCTAGCATGGCTAGTGCCAAGGTGCGTTTGGTGGGCATGTGGTGCCAAAGGTTTGGCGTGAATGGTTTGGCTTGGCATGAAGTAGGCCAAGTGTTTGTCTTGCCGTTGGCACATGGCGCGGCTAGCATGGCTAGGCCCAAGGCAAGGTGCGGTTTGGCTTGGCATGGTTGGGCCAAGGGTTTGGCATGAATGGTTTGGCTTGGCATGGCGGGGCCAAGGGCATGCCATGGGAGCATGGTGCGGCCAAGCATGGCTAGGGCCAAGGCAAGTGCAGTTGTCTTGGCATATGGGGCCAAGGGTTTGGCGTGAATGGTTTTGCTTGGAATGGCGTGGCCAAGGGGTTTGGCATGCCATGGGCGCATGGTGCGGCTAGCATGGATAGGGCCAAGGCAAAGGTGCGGTTTGGCTTGGCATGTGGGGCCAAGGGTTTGGCGTGAATGGTTTGGCAGCTTGATATGGCGGGGACAAGGGCAAGCCATGGGCGAAGTATGCGTCTAGCATGGCTAAGGCCAAGGCAAGGTGCGGTTTGGCTTGTCATGTGGGGCCAAGGGTTTGGCGTGAATAAAGTTTTGGCTTGGCATGGCGGGGCCAAGTGTTTGGCATGCCATGGGCGCATGGTGGGGCTATCATGGCTAGGGATAAGGTGCGGTTTTGGCCTTGCATGCAGGGCCAAGGGTTTGGCGTGAATGGTTGGGCTTGGCATGGCGGGGCCACGGGCTTCCCATGGCGCATGGTGTGGCTAGCATGGCTAGGGACACGGCAAGAAGGTGCGGTTTGGCTTGGCATGTGGGGCCAAGGGTTTGGCGTGAATGGTTTGGATTGGCATGGCGGAGCCAAGGGTTTGGCATGCCATGGGCGCATGGTGCGGCTAGCATGGCTAGGGTGTGGTGCGTTTGCTTAGCATGTGGGGCCAAGGTTTTGGCGTGAATGGTTTGCTTGGCATGGCCAGTGCGCATCTTGCGGCTAGTATGTCTAAGGCCAAGGCAAGGTGCGACTTGGCTTGGTATGTGGGGCCAGGGGTTTTGGCGTGAATGGTTTGGCTTGACATGGCGGGGCCATGGGTTTTCCATGCCATGGGCTCATGAGTGGGCTTCTATCATGGCTAGGGCCAAGGTGCGTTTTGGTGGGCATGTGGGGGCCAGGGTTTGGCGTGATGGTTTGGCTTGGCATGGTAGGGCCAAGTGTTTGTTTCTTGCATTGGCACATGGCGCGGTTAGCATGGCTAGGCCCAAGGCAAGGTGCGGTTTGGCTTGGCATGGTTGGGCCAAGGGTTCGGCATGAATGGTTTGGCTTGGCATGGCGGGGCAAGGTCATGCCTTGGGAGCATGGTGCGGCTTAGCATGGCTAGGGCCAAGGCAGGTGCGGTTGTCTTGGCATGGGGCAAGGGTTTGGCGTGAATGGTTTGCTTGGAATGGCGGGGCCAGGGTTTAGCATGCCATGGGCGCATGGTGCGGCTAGCATGGATAGGGCGAGGCAGAGTGCGATTTGGCTTGGCATGTGGGGCCAAGGGTTTGGCGTGAATGGTTTGGCTTGATATGGCGGGGCCAAGTGTTTGGCATGCCATGGGCGCATGGTGGGGCTATCATGGCTAGGGATAAGGTGCGGTTTGGCCTTGCATGTGGGGCCAAGGGTTTGGCTCAATGGTTGGGCTTGGCATGGCGGGCCAAGGGCTTCCCATGAGCGCATGGTGCGGCTAGCATGGCTAGGGACAAGGCAAGGTGCAGGTTGGCGGCATGTGGGGCCAAGGGTTTGGCGTGAATGGTTTGGCTTGGCATGGCGGGGCCAAGGTCATGCCATGGGAGCATGGTGCGGCTAGCATGGCTAGGGCCAAGGCAAGTGTGCTTTGTCTTGGCATGTGGGGCCAAGGGGTTGGCGTGAATGGTTTGGCTTGGAATGGCGGGGCCAAGGGTTTGGCATGCCATGGGCGCATGGTGCGGCTAGCATGGCTAGGGCCAAGGCAAGGTGCAGTTTGGCTTGGCATGTGGGGCCAAGGGTTTGGCGTGAATGGTTTGGCTTGATATGGCGGGGCCAGGGCATGCCATGGGCGAATGTGCGTCTAGCATGGCTAAGGCCAAGGCAAGGTCCGGTTTGGCTTGTCATGTGGAGCCAAGGGTTTGGCGTGAATGGTTTGGCTTGGCAGGGCCAAGGGCATGCCATGTGCGCATGCTGCGGCTAGTATGTCTAAGACGAGGCAAGGTGCGACAGCTTGGCATGTGGGGCCAAGGGTTTAAGCGTGAATGGTTTGGCTTGGCATGGCGGGGCCAAGGGTTTGGCATGCCATGGGCTCATGGTGGGGCTATCATGGCTAGGGCCAAGGTGCGTTTTGCCTGGGCATGTGGGGCCAAGGGTTTGGCGTGAATGGTTTGGCTTGGCATGGTAGGGCCAAGTGTTTGTCTCGCTTGATTAGCACATGGCGCGACTAGCATGGCTAGGCCCAAGGCAAGGTGCGGTTTGGCTTGGTATGGTTGGGCCAAGGGTTTGGCATGAATGGTTTGGCTTGGCATGGTGGGGCCAAGGGCATGCCATGGGAGCATGGTGCGGCTAGCATGGCTAGGGCCAAGGCAAGGTGCAGTTTGTCTTGGCATGTGTGGCCAAGGGTTTGGCGTGAATGGTTTGGCTTGGAATGGCTGGGGCCAGGGTTTGTCATGCCATGGCGCATGGTGTAGCATGGATAGGGCCAAGGCAAGGTGCGCCGGCTTGGCATGTGGGGCCAAGGGTTTGGCGTGAATGGTTTGGCTTGATATGGCGGGGCCAAGGGCATGCCATGGGTGAATGTGCGTCTAGCATGGCTAAGGCCAAGCAAGGTGCGATTTGGCTTGTCATGTGGGCCAAGGGTTTGGCGTGAATGGTTTGGCTTGGCATGGCGGGGCCAAGTGTTTGACATGCCATAGGCGCATGGTGGGGCTATCATGGCTAGGGACAAGGTGCGGTTTGGCTTGGCATATGGGGCCAAGGGTTTGGCGTGAATGGTTTGGCTTGGCATGAAGGGGCGAGGGTTTGGCATGCCATGGGATCATGGTGCGGTTAGCATGGCTAGGGCAAGGTAAGGTGCGGTTTTGGCTTGGCATGTGGGGCCGTAGGGTTTAGGCGTGACCAAGCTAGGTTTTGGGTCAAAGGTTACCATGTGTTGTCTGGTAAACTTAGACGGCTAGGATTTGCTCCTGTTATCGAAAGATGACCGTTGATTGTTGCAGGCCTTTGTTTTGGCAGCTAGCGTTGTGCATGGCGTTTTGGGACGACAAGCATGCTTGGTATGCTCTAGCATGGAGATGTAGCTGGCACGGCTTTCCATGGCACATGGGATGCGGCTAGCATGGTCGGCATGCCTTGGCGCAGTAGGTGTGGCTGGCATGGTTTGCCGTCGGCATAGGGGTGCTTGGCTAGCATGGTTGGCATGCCTTGCGCGGAGGTGTGGGCTGACACGGTTTTCCATTGGCACGTGTGGGCGTGGGAATTAGGGTTTTGGCCCTCCGAAACCTAATTAATTAAAAAAAAAGGGATCCTGGTAATATTCGTTGATCAAATTAAAAGGGTTCAATAAATGCGCTTGGTGGAGACATTATTAGTCAAGTTCTGTGACGTCATTGCCTGACTAGGGTTTTACAATTTTAACCCTAAGATAAAAACCACCATTAACACAATCATAGAAGGAATGATATCTTGAGAAGTGGGTGCGGGTGTGTCTTATGCTGATGCGAAAATATTCGCTGACATGGGAATATTCACAAAGGTAGAACAGTCTTATCCACTGGCTGGTGCGGTCACATTCGTTGAAGAGAAGATAACCGCCCGATGCCAAAACCGATTCCTCGAAGCGGACATTTCCTTTAATGCATGATCGAGATAAGGAAGCATCCTAGGGAGCATAAATCTTTGGAGACGCATAAATATCCAAGGAACTGAGGCAACAAAGCCTTGAGAGGAAGCGTCGACATTCACGATATGAGAAATATCGGTGCCATTATTCTTATAGTTCGAAATCCGGCATTACAAGACTAGTATTGATAGAGGGGGCCTTGTAAACTTTCTTAATTTTCTTCTTCTTCTCACCATCAATCTCGCTCTCGGTATCTGCCGAAGAACAACGCAGGATAAGAAAAAGAGGCAACAATATTGTTTAAAGAAAAAAAAGGGTATTTCTTCTTTGCTTTGTTATCGAACGCTTCCTCTTTAAAATTATCATCTTTGAAACTCGAGAAAGAAGATTTAGGGTTTGGGATCATAATCTTAATATTACTTGAGAGGAAGAACTTTTGCTGTGACAAAAACAAAAGCCAGTATGGGAATTAGAAGAACAGCAGCAAATCAACAATGGCAGTTGAAATTCAAAGGAGAGAAAAGTAAAACAACGGTGGTAACAGAATACACTAACCTTAAATGAGAATCCATGAAATCGAGAGAAGAATAACACGAAGAATCTTTAAAAGGGAAGATCTCTAGAAGATGAAGACGAAAACTTGCGGAGAAGATGAAAAAAACGAAATTTTGCGGTAAAAGTTCAAATAAAAGAAAGAGAAAATTATCCTTCCTCACCACAGTCGTTAAATAGGCAAGAAAGGTGCTTAGGTCAAGTCAAGAGCGTGCCAGTTAAAAGGAAAAAGTCGATACATGTAGGCGGTTAAGCTTAAATCACGAAAACATGTCGGTTGAGAAAAATACCAAAAAATGATCTGGTGCGGAAAAATTAGGCACATCGGTCATTGGTCAAATGGGATTTTGGAAAAACGTCCTAAGCCGACTATGGGTCGGATTTTGAAATTTGAAGCCGTCTTGAGCGACCACCCTTCGGTTTTAAACCGGACCCAAGTGGATCGTCAGGTCTCGATTATTCAACGGTTTTGCCGATTCTTTACGACAACTTATTCATTCACTTTATCAATCAAAATTATTTAATTCATTTCAAAAAATTAACAATTTATGTTCATAATAATCATACAGGTGACTCATCAACAACATTAATTCAACAATTACTATAAACATCAAAAAATTAAGCAAAAACAAATCTAGGGTTTTGGTTGTCTTTGAAATTGAAATAAAATAATTTAACAATTACATGAGTTGATTGAGGCTAGTGTTACAAACTTAAATTGAGATATACTGAGAAAGAGGGAAAAACAATTGCTTAAAAGAGATTAGCTTCTTTTAACTCTATTTAAGAAACCCAATTATTTTAACAATCCTAAAATTCTAATTTAATATTAAAACAATAAAAACTAGATTAATCTTCCACCTTTAACGAGTCGTGGTGGTGTTGGTAATAGTGGTAGCAAGTGGTATTATTGGTCTTTGGTAGATCTGGTAGTGTAGCTATGCGAGTGATAGTGGTGTTGCGGTAAAGTTGTTATAGAATCGAGAAGGAAGAGAAGGAAGAAGAAGTAGCAAAGAAGAAGAAGATGGTAAGCGTGGTGTTGGTGGTTGTCTTTAGGGTTTGGAAAAAGGGTTTTAAGTCTTGATATAGGGAAGAAGAAGAAAGTTCGAGTGGAGAATGAGAGTTTTGTAAGATTATCTAGGGTTATTAAGTATATATATCTATAGTGGACGGACGAGGATTTGATTATATGTTTAGATCTATGGTTAACATTGATTCGGTGTTTTTTGGCTCGGCTCGCTAAATTATTCCAACGATACCGTGCTTGCCAGAGCCGAGAATTCAACGGTTATGCTTTTCTGAGCAGGCCGTTGGATGTTCGGTCTGACTCGGTTCGGCTGGTTCAAGCGGTTTCGGCCGGTTGCTCGGTCCGAAGGTTTCTGTGAAGGCCTAGGAAAATGGACTAGAGTTTTCTCATACGCACTCTCTACCAAAAAGAGCGATATGAGAAGAGGCAAAATGTGGGTACAAAATCTGCACTCATATTGTATGCGAAGTAGCTCAAGAAACACTAAGCGAACACGATCGCGTATGACATATTTAGAATGACGAACCAGATGACGTCACGTAATCATGAGTAAAGTGTGAAGATCTATGCGGCATCGAAGAAACTGTGCGGCAATGTTATTACACTAATGCGACTTTAACGCACGTCAGATCCGAAATAAGGGGCTTTATTAGCTGTCCTCCACTTTATGTAAACTCCATATAAGAAGCGAGCGTCTTTGTAAAGGAGGAGGAGGATCTTTTAGAGTGTTAGACAAGATATTAAGGAGAGAGAAAGGTTATTTACTTCCCAAATTAGGGTTTTCATATTACTTTATATTTAAATGAAAGATCTAATACAAGTTCTTGAGATTTTTATGATGATTTCTTAGATTGATTTTGAGATTATACCAAGGGTGTGCGGTTGTGAGATTTCTCGCAACTACACCTGTTTTGAATTTCTTCTCAGTATGGGATTGCGGGTAGATTTTTGTTAGAGGGAGAGCAAAAAGCGATCCAAGGAGAGTGAAAATCGTAGTCGACTCGCTAACTAGGTCGTTTAATTAGTATATAGAAAATTGACTCGCACCAGAATACCCTCCGCATGTTCCCTTTACATGCTCACAACCTAAACACATTGGGTAACCTAACTTAGGCATAAAAAAAAAAAAATTGTTGCGATGGAATATCGTGATCATATCTCTATGAACTACTCACAAATCAGGGCCGGAATGAATGATTGTTCTTTGACATCATCTTATAGAAATCGATCACTATTCTCATGGAAAAAACATTCGTTTTAATTCTTATTATGGTCGTCATCCCCATAAATTCAATTATTAACATAACAACAATTTTTATTAATTGTGATGATCTTGGATTATAAAAGTATTATATGTGATGATCATCATCTAGGTATCAAAGACCACAAAAGAAGATAATACAGTCTAGATTATTGAATTATTTGTTATGGAAAATAATTTAATGCGAGTTATGTATTCGAAGAGATGGATCAAATAATTTTCATGGGAAGGAGCGGTGGTTAGTTTTCGAGGGGTCGAAGGTAGAAGAAGAAGTTGGATGGGATTGTCACGTGAAGGGATTTCTAAACTTGTGGGCTAGTTAGTGTTGTGTTGGGAGCATGTGAAAGGAACATGTGAAGGGTATTCAGTCCGAGTTGAGTTTTACGATACTAATAGGCCTAGTTAGCGGAGTCGACTACGATTTTTCATTTCTCCTCGGATCGCTATTTGCTCTCCCTCTATAAAAATCTTGCGGGTAACTCAGCCAAGGAAGAGAAGAAGAAACCTCTCTTGCTTTAGATCAAATACATCTCTTTTGAATTTCTTCTCAGTATGGAATTGCGGGCAACTCAGCGAAATCCATTCATCTCCACGTGCACCGTTTTGGTATATTAGGAAGAAGTGTAAGAATATTTCTGCATAGAAATATCTTGTTGGGCCATATGATATCTTTGGTTAATTTAGAATATGGCTAAACATGTTGTTGGTTACAAATATTGGGGTCCTTTCATATTCCCTCTTCCTTGATGGAATGGTCGAGATTAAATGAAAAATCTAAATCCTATGAACCTTTGTCCTCCTACTACCTATAAAAGGAACTCTATAACCATCGAAATTGGGTTCATGAATTTTTATTATTTCATTACACAAAAGGTCAAGAAGGAGAAACTAAGAGTTTCTCAAGGTATTTCATTTTACGGGTCTTCTTCTTGGACATCTTGGATTCAACCAAATGGCATGGGGTATCCTTCCTAACACAACTATGCTCATGATGTGATTATCATGTTTGTTCAAAGATCCTTTAAATATAAATATAATTTCTTATATTTGGCATCTAGAGCACGGTTTAGAACTCCATGATTTTCCTTGATGATTGTATGCAAATGTTGTGATGATTTGAATCCATCACCATGTGTTTTTGATTTCTAATAATCATGTTTATGTTTATATACCATGAATTTCTAAGATATAATGAAAATATTATCATATGAATAATGATTTATATATCTTTGTTTTGTACGGTCTCTTGAAATGGAAATACACATTCATATGTATGCTTCATGACATGTATGATTGATTTGTGGTGTTTGACTTATTTGACAATAACATGATTTTGTGTGATCTCTGGGTTAACATGATTCAATATGATGATATGATGTGGTTTGTTTAAGATCAATAACATGTTCTATTTTATTCATGTGTAAAGTCAAAACACCGTTTTGATAGTCATAACGTATGCTAGGAGGGTTAAACAGTATTCATTGTGAAATTTAATTTTCATTTTTCGATTCTGTAACGTATGGGCTCTTGTAATGTTAAATAAATATTTTTTTTTTTTTTGGGCGTGGCCCACATAGGGTTAAACAAGTATTATTTGTTTTCAAGGTCGGACATGAGATGTTCGTCGACCATGAAGAAAATTTTTGAAGTGTCTGCATTTTGACTTCCACTTATTAATTAATAATAAAACTTGGGCTATTAATTTTTGAAACGTTTATTATTAATTTTTGAAACGTCTATCATTAATTTTTTGAAACGTCTATTATTAATTTTGAAACGTCTATCATTAATTTTTGAAACGTCTATTATTAATTTTCGAAACGTTTATTATTAATTTTTGAAACGTTTATTATTAATTTTTGAAAATTTGAAGTGTCCCTTTGACTTCCACATGTTGACTTTGACCGTTTGACCACTGACTTTGAATGCTTGCTTTTGGTTGCAAATGTGATCTAATGTGTACATGTTTATCATATAACCTTCATGAATAGAACCGGTTTATAGTTAAAACCAAATTATATGAATCCTAAGAATTATGAAGTGGTTTTACTTACGGAAGAAAAATGAACCAGTTAATATGCTTCCGCTTTATTGATAACATTAATGCACAATTTAAGCTGATTTTCTATCGAATGATTTTATAATGAAACCATTTTTCACACTATTAGATTTGAGTGTGCATTATGATATGGTTTGTGTGCTTGTGCGTTATGGTATGGTTTCTCTCACATTATTGTTTTTTTTTCTTTAAATTTTATGAGATTATACTTGAAATTATTATGGGACTCTTTAGTTATCACCACATTGATGCTAGAGTGTTATATCTCAATATAATCATAATATTATTATAAGCATGTATTTTCAAACCGTAAAGTGTAGGTTTTGTAGTTATTGACATCATGTGATAATGGCATTATTTTAATTGATTGGCTATCACCACAGTGATGTCAAATCACTTTTGGCCATGATCACAATTTTTTCAAATGCTTGTAATATTGATTTTCTTAAATATATTTATGAGAATTTACCCAAAAGGAAATTGGAGTTCACATATTTAAGAAAACACTGACTGATATGATTGTTGATCATACAATATGGATATGAACTGATTTGAATCTTGAGGGTGTCTTGTGTCATTATGTTTCACTTTTCTCCCAATGTTGATGATAATTTCAATTGTACGTATAAAGTTATTGTGCTTAAGATTCTTAGGTCATAAATTCTTTAGTTATCACCACAGTGATACTAGAGTGTTTTATCTTAGCAATAATAATAATTTTGTTGGAAGCACGAATACGCCAAGCCGTACAGGCAAGGTTTAGTAGTTATTATGGCATTATTTGAGTTGTTTGGCTATCACCACAGTGATGTCAAATAATTTTTCAAGTCATAATCATTATCATGTCAAGTGCTTATAATATCGTTTTGCTTAAATGTATTAGAACAACAATTACCCACAGGTAATTGGAGTTCACATGTTTAAGATAATAATGAAGTGTACAATATCTGATCATACATTATGGTAATTAAATAATCGGCACATGATTTTAAGTTATTTCTTAAAATTGCATAAAATAAATTTTACATAAATTAACTCATTATCGAGTTGAGTAACCTATTACGATTTTTTGATATTTTTATGAATATTTTTATTATGTTGGCAAAACTTATTGCATCCTCTATGGATATTGAGGTTTTATTTTTTGATAAATTTCTCCATATTTGTGAAAATGATATTCATTGAGTATTTAACACCTTTCATATTAATTCTCCTATATCCGTTATTTATCATGATCTTTAATCTTGTATCGATTTAAATGAGTGATGCATCAAAAATTTCCTTCAACGAAATTTCATTATTGAATTATAATTATAATCTTGCTTAATGCTCAATTCTGGTTTAAAGTTCAATGCGTTTGGATATTTTTCAATTAAAGAGAGTTGATATTTCAGGGTTACTCATAATTGTTTATAATCGACTAAATTTATGATCAGATCAAGTATGTACATATCATTGAATGGGACCACGCGATGTCACAAGAAAAGTTAGTGTGATATTTGCATTTGTACATGTTTGTTGGATTGTTTAGTTATCACCACAGTGATACTAAACTCTTATCTTGTAAGTGTTGTATATTTTGAGTCCTTTTAGTTTGATTTAACGATTAGAACAATGCTGCTCACAAGTAGTTTTGGTTCACAAATTTAAACAAGCATCAAGGTTATCTAAATGTTTCATATACATGTGAAATAATAGCCACCCACAGGTGACTACAACTCACATTATATTATTTTCAAAATATTTAGAATTATTGGAGTTTGTTAATACATTTTAGGACGTGAGTTGCCCACATGTGATTTTAGTTGTGGTATTGAACAAACATAATGTTGTGTGTAAGATAAGGTAAAATATGTACTAATGTTTTTCATGTCTCACATTGTTCCTTGATAAGGTTTTATCCACAGGAGAATCTTATTGAAGGTATGAAACTATTGTAAGCTTAATTGTCATTTATCTCTAATATAAATTTCAGCTTTTGTTCTTATTAATTGTTGATTATGATTATTTTATAGACTTTTAATGGTCCATTTTTTGGAAGATAAAATTGTTTATCACCTGATGATTTGGAATGAAATTGGAGGTGAGGGCTTACATTCCAAAGAATGAAAATTGGATTTGGAAACTATTATTGGTTCATTGGTTTTCCTAAATGATCCAAATGGTATTCTTTAACGTTCTAACCGTAGTATGAGACTTATTGAAACCGAAAATATAAATTCTTTAATGATGGAATAATCGGTGGGAGTGCGTGGATATATCTCGTTCAAGAAATCATGATAATGATCCCTTTATTTAAGATTTCTACAGATATTGTGAATCTTCTCATTATCAGAATTTTAGATAATGAAAGACCACAAATTACTGATCCAATACTCCGTAATATAACTACCGTCAATAAAGAAATTTTATGATAACAACATGAACCAGCATTAAGAAGATCTCAGCAGATTGTAAGAAAGTTATTCATGTTGTTTCAAAGTGATTTTCTTAAAATAATTTATTACATTTTGATATGCAATGGCAAAGACTAGGTTTTTGGCTCACAAATATTATGTGTAATAATTTTGATTAATGGATTGATGCTATGTGAGAAAAATCATTGGTTGAAAGTCAAGTCTCGGATATTGTTTAATTGCTCGAAAGACACAAATCGATTGTATGAAAGTGGGTCTTTCCGACCTAATACGACCGTAATAGCAATTTTAAACAGTATAAAGCAAGACTTATTTCCAAAGATTTTACTACGAAATGACGCATTGATTATAAATAAGTTTTTCTCTCGTGTCAAAGAAAGACTTATTGAGAATTATCATAGTATTATTAATAGCTAAAGTATGACCTAAGAGTTGCATTAATTAAATGTGAAAATAGCCTTTATTAATGATAAATTTAGTCTACAAATTTTAAAAATCAAAGTATGAAATTTAAGCGACCTCCCATAATGGTATGTGAAATTCAAGATCAAGTGGGAGAAATTCATACTCTTGGTGTTTCATGTTAAGAGTTACTACCTACGAGTAGTGATCTTGACTTTATGCATATCTTTATATTTTTTTGAAATAAAGGATGTCAATAAAGCTTACCATGTGATAGTAATATCATATGGATTACTAAAGCTCTCATATAAGGCATATATCGAATATTCAAGGAATTTTGAGGTAATACCATATTTAACAGATTTTATTTCATGTTGGATAGAAGATATAAATTTACGTCTTAATTCTGATATGAAACTTATAACAAGTTGTTAATATGTTAACTAATTGCCTAAAGAATTGAAAAGAACAAATTACAGGAAAGCTATCAAGAATTTTGAGATACTATTTTAACTTATGTCTTATAATTAGTTAGCAAACCCAACAAGAGTTGATTGGGTTTTCAAACTTCAATTTTTGTGGATGTATGGATTCTATAAAGGAAGAATCCATTAATACTAGTCCCACAATTGAGTTTGAATATTTATGACTGCGATACTTAGAGACTTAAGGTTTGTCTCTACATTGCTGAAATTTACTGTCTTAGCTTCGCAGCATTAAAGCACGATATGATACAAAAGGAACAAAACACATGAACCTTGAGTATATATGCGTGAATTAGGAAATTCAGAAACAATAGTTGTTCATTTACCGCTTAAGCACAATTGCATTCGGAGATGCACTTAATGAACAATTGCCTTTTAAGACCTCTTAAGAAAAGATTAAAATCTTAGGTCTGTGGGAGTAATTGATTATTGAATTCAGCTAATTTATGTGCTTATTTTTGAAAACTAATTGAGCTCTTAATAATGTAATTATGAATTTATTTACGTATCCATATTTAGTATACACTTATGTGAATGGATGAATGTTAACGTAAATTGTCTTTCTTTTGAAAACATAACTGGACCATTATGATATCCCCATTTAAGGCCGATTAAGTAAGTTGCTTGTGTTGTGGTACATGGAAGGGAACATGTTGATAACAGGACAATGTGCCACCGCCATGACTCGCATACGTGATTTGCTTGGTTAAGGTATTACGTTTAACCATTAAAATTGTTTAGCAATTATGCGCGCTTATGTTTTTCTATAATTAACAGTTAAGTAAGTTATCACATGGACAGTGGGAGAATGTAAGAATATTTACGCATAGAAATATCTTGTTGGGCCATATGATATCTTTGGTTAATTTAGAATATGGCTAAACATGTTGTTGGTTACAAATATTGGGGTCCTTTCATATTCCCTCTTCCTTGATGGACGGTCGAGATTAAATGAAAAATCTAAATCCTATGAACCTTTGTCCTCCTTCTACCTATAAAAGGAACTCTATAACCATCAGAATTGGGTTCATGAATTTTTATTATTTAATTACACAAAAGGTCAAGAAGGAGAAACTAAGAGTTTCTCAAGGTATTTCATTTTACGGGTCTTCTTGCTGGACATCTTGGATTCAACCAAATGGCATCAGGTATCCTTCCTAACACAACTATGCTCATGATGTGATTATCATGTTTGTTCAAAGATCCTTTAAATATAAATATAATTTCTTATATTTGGCATCTAGAGCCTGGTTTAGAACTCCATGATTTTCCTTGATGATTGTATGCAAATGTTGTGATGATTTGAATCCATCACCATGTCTGTTTTGATTTCTAATAATCATGTTTATGTTTATATACCATGAATTTCTAAGATATAATGAAAATATTATTATATGAATAATGATTTATATATCTTTGTTTTGTACGGTCTCTTGAAATGGAAATACACATTCATATGTATGCTTCATGACATGTATGATTGATTTGTGGTGTTTGACTTATTTGACAATAACATGATTTTGTGTGATCTCTGGGTTAACATGATTCAATATGATGATATGATGTGGTTTGTTTAAGATCAATAACATGTTCTATTTTATTCATGTGTAAAAAGTCAAAACACCGTTTTGATAGTCATAACGTATGCTAGGAGGGTTAAAACGGTATTCATTGTGAAATTTAATTTTCATTTTTCGATTACGTAACGTATGGGCTCCTTTGTAATGTTAAGTAAATATTTTTTTTTTTGGGCGTGGCCCACATAGGGTTAAACAGTATTATTTGTTTTCAAGGTCGGACATGAGATGTTCGTCGACCATGAAGAAATTTTTTGAAGTGTCTTTTTGACTTCCACTTATTAATTAATAATAAAACTTGGGCTATTAATTTTTGAAACGTTTATTATTAATTTTTGAAACGTCTATCATTAATTTTTGAAACGTCTATTATTAATTTTGAAACGTCTATCATTAATTTTTGAAAACGTCTATTATTAATTTTCGAAACGTTTATTATTAATTTTTGAAACGTTTATTATTAATTTTTGAAAATTTGAAGTGTCCCTTTGACTTCCACATGTTGACTTTTGTAGTTTGACCACTGACTTTGAATGCTTGCTTTTGGTTGCAAATGTGATCTAATGTGTACATGTTTATCATATAACCTTCATGAATAGAACCGGTTTATAGTTAAAACCAAATTATATGAATCCTAAGAATTATGAAGTGGTTTTACTTACGGAAGAAAAATGAACCGATTAATATGCTTCCGCTTTATTGATAACATTAATGCACAATTTAAGCTGATTTTCTATCGAATGATTTTATAATGAAACCATTTTTCACACTATTAGATTTGAGTGTGCATTATGATATGGTTTGTGTGCTTGTGCGTTATGGTATGGTTTCTCTCACATTATTGTTTTTTTTCTTTAAATTTTATGAGATTATACTTGAAATTATTATGGGACTCTTTAGTTATCACCACATTGATGCTAGAGTGTTATATCTCAATATAATCATAATATTATTATAAGCATGTATTTTCAAACCGTAAAGTGTAGGTTTTGTAGTTATTGACATCATGTGATAATGGCATTATTTTAATTGATTGGCTATCACCACAGTGATGTCAAATCACTTTTGGCCATGATCACAATTTTTTCAAATGCTTGTAATATTGATTTTCTTAAATATATTATAACAGAATTTACCCAAAGGAAATTGGAGTTCACATATTTAAGAAAACACTGACTGATATGATTGTTGATCATACAATATGGATATGAACTGATTTGAATCTTGAGGGTGTCTTGTGTCATTATGTTTCACTTTTCTCCCAATGTTGATGATAATTTCAATTGTACGTATAAAGTTATTGTGCTTAAGATTCTTAGGTCATAAATTCTTTAGTTATCACCACAGTGATACTAGAGTGTTTTATCTTAGCAATAATAATAATTTTGTTGGAAGCACGAATACGCCAAGCCAAAGTACGAGGCAAGGTTTAGTAGTTATTATGGCATTATTTGAGTTGTTTGGCTATCACCACAGTGATGTCAAATAATTTTTCAAGTCATAATCATTATCATGTCAAGTGCTTATAATATCGTTTTGCTTAAATGTATTAGAACAACAATTACCCACAGGTAATTGGAGTTCACATGTTTAAGATAATAATGAAGTGTACAATATCTGATCATACATTATGGTAATTAAATAATCGGCACATGATTTTAAGTTATTTCTTAAAATTGCATAAAATAAATTTTACATAAATTAACTCATTATCGAGTTGAGTAACCTATTACGATTTTTTGATATTTTTATGAATATTTTTATTATGTTGGCAAAACTTATTGCATCCTCTATGGATATTGAGGTTTTATTTTTTGATAAATTTCTCCATATTTGTGAAAATGATATTCATTGAGTATTTAACACCTTTCATATTAATTCTCCTATATCCGTTATTTATCATGATCTTTAATCTTGTATCGATTTAAATGAGTGATGCATCAAAAATTTCCTTCAACGAAATTTCATTATTGAATTATAATTATAATCTTGCTTAATGCTCAATTCTCGGTTTAAAGTTCAATGCGTTTGGATATTTTTCAATTAAAGAGAGTTGATATTTCAGGGTTACTCATAATTGTTTATAATCGACTAAATTTATGATCGGATCAAGTATGTACATATCATTGAATGGGACCACGCGATGTCACAAGAAAAGTTAGTGTGATATTTGCATTTGTACATGTTTTTTGGATTGTTTAGTTATCACCACGGTGATACTAAACTCTTATCTTGTAAGTGTTGTATATTTTGAGTCCTTTTAGTTTGATTTAACGATTAGAACAATCTGCTCACAAGTAGTTTTGGTTCACAAATTTAAACAAGCATCAAGGTTATCTAAATGTTTCATATACATGTGAAATAATAGCCACCCACAGGTGACTACAACTCACATTATATTATTTTCAAAATATTTAGAATTATTGGAGTTTGTTAATACATTTTAGGACGTGAGTTGCCCACATGTGATTTTAGTTGTGGTATTGAACAAACATAATGTTGTGTGTAAGATAAGGTAAAATATGTACTAATGTTTTCATGTCTCACATTGTTCCTTGATAAGGTTTTATCCACGGGAGAATCTTATTGAAGGTATGAAACTATTGTAAGCTTAATTGTCATTTATCTCTAATATAAATTTCAGCTTTTGTTCTTATTAATTGTTGATTATGATTATTTTATAGACTTTTAATGGTCCATTTTTTGGAAGATAAAATTGTTTATCACCTGATGATTTGGAATGAAATTGGAGGTGAGGGCTTACATTCAAAGAATGAAAATTGGATTTGGAAACTATTATTGGTTCATTGGTTTTCCTAAATGATCCAAATGGTATTCTTTAACGTTCTAACCGTAGTATGAGACTTATTGAAACCGAAAATATAAATTCTTTAATGATGGAATAATCGGTGGGAGTACGTGGATATATACGTTCAAGAAATCATGATAATGATCCCTTTATTTAAGATTTCTACGGATATTGTGAATCTTCTCATTATCGAATTTTAGATAATGAAAGACCACAAATTGCGATCCAATACTCCGTAATATAACTAACAGTCAATAAAGAAATTTTATGATAACAACATGAACCGGCATTAAGAAGATCTCAACGAGATTGTAAGAAAGTTATTCATGTTGTTTGGTGATTTTCTTACAAGAATTTATTACATTTTGATATGCAATGGCAAAGACTAGGTTTTTGGCTCACAAATATTATTTGTAATAATTTTGATTAATGGATTGATGCTATGTGAGAAAAATCATTGGTTGAAAGTCAAGTCTCGGATATTGTTTAATTGCTCGAAAGACACAAATCAGTTGTATGAAAGTGGGTCTTTCTGACCTAATACGACTGTAATAGCAATTTTAAACAGGTATAAAGCAAGACTTATTTCCAAAGATTTTACTCTGAAATGACGCATTGATTATAAATAAGTTTTTCTCTCGTGTCAAAGAAAGACTTATTCAGAATTATCATAGTATTATTAATAGCTCAGTATGACCTAAGAGTTGCATTAATTAAATGTGAAAATAGCCTTTATTAATGATAAATTTAGTCTACAAATTTTAAAAATCAAAGTATGAAATTTAAGCAGCCTCCCATAATGGTATGTGAAATTCAAGATCGGTGGGAGAAATTCATACTCTTGGTGTTTCATGTTAAGAGTTACTACCTACGAGTAGTGATCTTGACTTTATGCATATCTTTATATTTTTTGAAATAAAGGATGTCAATAAAGCTTACCATGTGATAGTAATATCATATGGATTACTAAAGCTCTCATATAAGGCATATATCGAATATTCAAGGAATTTTGAGGTAATACCATATTTAATGATTTTATTTCATGTTGGATAGAAGATATAAATTTACGTCTTAATTTCGATATGAAACTTATAACAAGTTGTTAATATGTTAACTAATTGCCTAAAGAATTGAAAAGAACAAATTACAGGAAAGCTATCAAGAATTTTGAGATACTATTTTAACTTATGTCTTATAATTAGTTAGCAAACCCAACAAGAGTTGATTGGGTTTTCAAACTTCAATTTTTGTGGATGTATGGATTCTATAAAGGAAGAATCCATTAATACTAGTCCCACAATTGAGTTTGAATATTTATGACTGCGATACTTAGAGACTTAAGGTTTGTCTCTACATTGCCGAAATTCTTGTCTTAGCTTCATGACATTAAAGCACGATATGATACAAAAGGAACAAAACACATGAACCTTGAGTATATATGCGTGAATTAGGAAATTCGAAACAATAGTTGTTCATTTACCGCTTAAGCACAATTGCATTCGGAGATGCACTTAATGAACAATTGCCTTTTTAAGACCTCTTAAGAAAAGATTAAAATCTTAGGTGTGGGAGAGTAATTGATTATTGAATTCAGCTAATTTATGTGCTTATTTTTGAAAACTAATTGAGCTCTTAATAATGTAATTCTGAATTTATTTCTGTATCCATATTTAGTATACACTTATGTGAATGGATGAATGTTAACAGAAATTGTCTTTCTTTTGAAAACATAACTGGACCATTATGATATCCCCATTTAAGGCCCGATTAAGTAAGTTGCTTGTGTTGTGGTACATGGAAGGGAACATGTTGATAACAGGACAATGTGCCACCGCCATGACTCGCATACGTGATTTGCTTGGTTAAGGTATTACGTTTAACCATTAAAATTGTTTAGCAATTATGCGCGCTTATGTTTTTCTATAATTAACCGTTAAGTAAGTTATCACATGGACCAGTGGGAGAATGTAAGAATATTTCTGCATAGAAATATCTTGTTGGGCCATATGATATCTTTGGTTAATTTAGAATATGGCTAAACATGTTGTTGGTTACAAATATTGGGGTCCTTTCATATTCCTCTTCCTTGATGGATGGTCGAGATTAAATGAAAAATCTAAATCCTATGAACCTTTGTCCTCCTTCTACCTATAAAAGGAACTCTATAACCATCAGAATTGGGTTCATGAATTTTTATTATTTAATTACACAAAAGGTCAAGAAGGAGAAACTAAGAGTTTCTCAAGGTATTTCATTTTACGGGTCTTCTTGCTGGACATCTTGGATTCAACCAAATGGCATCAGGTATCCTTCCTAACACAACTATGCTCATGATGTGATTATCATGTTTGTTCAAAGATCCTTTAAATATAAATATAATTTCTTATATTTGGCATCTAGAGCCTGGTTTAGAACTCCATGATTTTCCTTGATGATTGTATGCAAATGTTGTGATGATTTGAATCCATCACCATGTCACATTTTTGATTTCTAATAATCATGTTTATGTTTATATACCATGAATTTCTAAGATATAATGAAAATATTATTATATGAATAATGATTTATATATCTTTGTTTTGTACGGTCTCTTGAAATGGAAATACACATTCATATGTATGCTTCATGACATGTATGATTGATTTGTGGTGTTTGACTTATTTGACAATAACATGATTTTGTGTGATCTCTCAGGTTAACATGATTCAATATGATGATATGATGTGGTTTGTTTAAGATCAATAACATGTTTATTTTATTCATGTGTAAAGTCAAAACACCGTTTTGATAGTCATAACGTATGCTAGGAGGGTTAAAACAGTATTCATTGTGAAATTTAATTTTCATTTTTCGATTCTCGTAACGTATGGGCTCACTTTGTAATGTTAAGTAAATATTTTTTTTTTTTTTTTTGGGCGTGGCCCACATAGGGTTAAACAAAGATTATTTGTTTTCAAAGGTCGGACATGAGATGTTCGTCTGACCATGAAGAAATTTTTTGGAAGTGTCTGTTTGACTTCCACTTATTAATTAATAATAAAACTTGGGCTATTAATTTTTGAAACGTTTATTATTAATTTTTGAAACGTCTATCATTAATTTTTTGAAACGTCTATTATTAATTTTGAAACGTCTATCATTAATTTTTGAAACGTCTATTATTAATTTTCGAAACGTTTATTATTAATTTTTGAAACGTTTATTATTAATTTTTGAAAATTTGAAGTGTCCCTTTGACTTCCACATGTTGACTTTGACCGTTTGACCACTGACTTTGAATGCTTGCTTTTGGTTGCAAATGTGATCTAATGTGTACATGTTTATCATATAACCTTCATGAATAGAACAGGTTTATAGTTAAAACCAAATTATATGAAGCCTAAGAATTATGAAGTGGTTTTAATTACGGAAGAAAAATGAACCGATTAATATGCTTCCGCTTTATTGATAACATTAATGCACAGTTTAAGCTGATTTTCTATCGAATGATTTTATAATGAAACCATTTTTCACACTATTAGATTTGAGTGTGCATTATGATATGGTTTGTGTGCTTGTGCGTTATGGTATGGTTTCTCTCACATTATTGTTTTTTTTTTCTTTAAATTTTATGAGATTATACTTGAAATTATTATGGGACTCTTTAGTTATCACCACATTGATGCTAGAGTGTTATATCTCAATATAATCATAATATTATTATAAGCATGTATTTTCAAACCTAGTAAAGTGTAGGTTTTGTAGTTATTGACATCATGTGATAATGGCATTATTTTAATTGATTGGCTATCACCACAGTGATGTCAAATCACTTTTGGCCATGATCACAATTTTTTCAAATGCTTGTAATATTGGTTTTCTTAAATATATTATAACGAGAATTTACCCAAAGGAAATTGGAGTTCACATATTTAAGAAAACACCGGATTGATATGATTGTTGATCATACAATATGGATATGAACTGATTTGAATCTTGAGGGTGTCTTGTGTCATTATGTTTCACTTTTCTCCCAATGTTGATGATAATTTCAATTGTACGTATAAAGTTATTGTGCTTAAGATTCTTAGGTCATAAATTCTTTAGTTATCACCACAGAGTGATACTAGAGTGTTTTATCTTAGCAATAATAATAATTTTGTTGGAAGCACGAATATCGCCAAGCCGACAGGCAAGGTTTAGTAGTTATTATGGCATTATTTGAGTTGTTTGGCTATCACCACAGTGATGTCAAATAATTTTTCAAGTCATAATCATTATCATGTCAAGTGCTTATAATATCGTTTTGCTTAAATGTATTAGAACAACAATTACCCACGAGGTAATTGGAGTTCACATGTTTAAGATAATAATGAAGTGTACAATATACGATCATACATTATGGTAATTAAATAATCGGCACATGATTTTAAGTTATTTCTTAAAATTGCATAAAATAAATTTTACATAAATTAACTCATTATCGAGTTGAGTAACCTATTACGATTTTTTGATATTTTTATGAATATTTTTATTATGTTGGCAAAACTTATTGCATCCTCTATGGATATTGAGGTTTTATTTTTTGATAAATTTCTCCATATTTGTGAAAATGATATTCATTGAGTATTTAACACCTTTCATATTAATTCTCCTATATCCGTTATTTATCATGATCTTTAATCTTGTATCAGATTTAAATGAGTGATGCATCAAAAATTTCCTTCAACGAAATTTCATTATTGAATTATAATTATAATCTTGCTTAATGCTCAATTCTGGTTTAAAGTTCAATGCGTTTGGATATTTTTCAATTAAAGAGAGTTGATATTTCGGGGTTACTCATAATTGTTTATAATCGACTAAATTTATGATCAGATCAAGTATGTACATATCATTGAATGGGACCACGCGATGTCACAAGAAAAGTTAGTGTGATATTTGCATTTGTACATGTTTGCTGGATTGTTTAGTTATCACCACAGTGATACTAAACTCTTATCTTGTAAGTGTTGTATATTTTGAGTCCTTTCAGTTTGATTTAACGATTAGAACAATGCTGCTCACAAGTAGTTTTGGTTCACAAATTTAAACAAGCATCAAGGTTATCTAAATGTTTCATATACATGTGAAATAATAGCCACCCACAGGTGACTACAACTCACATTATATTATTTTCAAAATATTTAGAATTATTGGAGTTTGTTAATACATTTTAGGACGTGAGTTGCCCACATGTGATTTTAGTTGTGGTATTGAACAAACATAATGTTGTGTGTAAGATAAGGTAAAATATGTACTAATGTTTTTCATGTCTCACATTGTTCCTTGATAAGGTTTTATCCACGGGGAGAATCTTATTGAAGGTATGAAACTATTGTAAGCTTAATTGTCATTTATCTCTAATATAAATTTCAGCTTTTGTTCTTATTAATTGTTGATTATGATTATTTTATAGACTTTTAATGGTCCATTTTTTGGAAGATAAAATTGTTTATCACCTGATGATTTGGAATGAAATTGGAGGTGAGGGCTTACATTCCAAAGAATGAAAATTGGATTTGGAAACTATTATTGGTTCATTGGTTTTCCTAAATGATCCAAATGGTATTCTTTAACGTTCTAACCGTAGTATGAGACTTATTGAAACCGAAAATATAAATTCTTTAATGATGGAATAATCAGTGGGAGTACGTGGATATATCTGTTCAAGAAATCATGATAATGATCCCTTTATTTAAGATTTCTACGAGATATTGTGAATCTTCTCATTATCGAATTTTAGATAATGAAAGACCACAAATTTCGATCCAATACTCCGTAATATAACTCTTGTCAATAAAGAAATTTTATGATAACAACATGAACCAGCATTAAGAAGATCTCAACGAGAGATTGTAAGAAAGTTATTCATGTTGTTTTGATTTTCTTACAAGAATTTATTACATTTTGATATGCAATGGCAAAGACTAGGTTTTTGGCTCACAAATATTATGTGTAATAATTTTGATTAATGGATTGATGCTATGTGAGAAAAATCATTGGTTGAAAGTCAAGTCTCGGATATTGTTTAATTGCTCGAAAGACACAAATCGGTTGTATGAAAGTGGGTCTTTTCGACCTAATCGACTTTGTAATAGCAATTTTAAACAGGTATAAAGCAAGACTTATTTCCAAAGATTTTACTCTGAAATGACGCATTGATTATAAATAAGTTTTCTCTCGTGTCAAAGAAAGACTTATTCAGAATTATCATAGTATTATTAATAGCTCAGTATGACCTAAGAGTTGCATTAATTAAATGTGAAAATAGCCTTTATTAATGATAAATTTAGTCTACAAATTTTAAAAATCAAAGTATGAAATTTAAGCAGCCTCCCATAATGGTATGTGAAATTCAAGATCGGTGGGAGAAATTCATACTCTTGGTGTTTCATGTTAAGAGTTACTACCTACGAGTAGTGATCTTGACTTTATGCATATCTTTATATTTTTTTGAAATAAAGGATGTCAATAAAGCTTACCATGTGATAGTAATATCATATGGATTACTAAAGCTCTCATATAAGGCATATATCGAATATTCAAGGAATTTTGAGGTAATACCATATTTACTTGATTTTATTTCATGTTGGATAGAAGATATAAATTTACGTCTTAATTCGATATGAAACTTATAACAAGTTGTTAATATGTTAACTAATTGCCTAAAGAATTGAAAAGAACAAATTACAGAAAGCTATCAAGAATTTTGAGATACTATTTTAACTTATGTCTTATAATTAGTTAGCAAACCCAACAAGAGTTGATTGGGTTTTCAAACTTCAATTTTTGTGGATGTATGGATTCTATAAAGGAAGAATCCATTAATACTAGTCCCACAATTGAGTTTGAATATTTATGACTGCGATACTTAGAGACTTAAGGTTTGTCTCTACATTCTTTGAAATTTCTTGTCTTAGCTTTGACATTAAAGCACGATATGATACAAAAGGAACAAAACACATGAACCTTGAGTATATATGCGTAAATTAGCTGAAATTCAGAAACAATAGTTGTTCATTTACCGCTTAAGCACAATTGCATTCGGAGATGCACTTAATGAACAATTGCCTTTTAAGACCTCTTAAGAAAAGATTAAAATCTTAGGTCTGTGGGAGTAATTGATTATTGAATTCAGCTAATTTATGTGCTTATTTTTGAAAACTAATTGAGCTCTTAATAATGTAATTCGAATTTATTTCGTATCCATATTTAGTATACACTTATGTGAATGGATGAATGTTAACGAAATTGTCTTTCTTTTGAAAACATAAACTGGACCATTATGATATCCCCATTTAAGGCCCGATTAAGTAAGTTGCTTGTGTTGTGGTACATGGAAGGGAACATGTTGATAACAGGACAATGTGCCACCGCCATGACTCGCATACATGATTTGCTTGGTTAAGGTATTACGTTTAACCATTAAAATTGTTTAGCAATTATGCGCGCTTATGTTTTTCTATAATTAACCGTTAAGTAAGTTATCACATGGACCAGTGGGAGAATGTAAGAATATTTCTGCATAGAAATATCTTGTTGGGCCATATGATATCTTTGGTTAATTTAGAATATGGCTAAACATGTTGTTGGTTACAAATATTGGGGTCCTTTCATATTCCCTCTTCCTTGATGGACGGTCGAGATTAAATGAAAAATCTAAATCCTATGAACCTTTGTCCTCCTTCTACCTATAAAAGGAACTCTATAACCATCAGAATTGGGTTCATGAATTTTTATTATTTAATTACACAAAAGGTCAAGAAGGAGAAACTAAGAGTTTCTCAAGGTATTTCATTATACGGGTCTTCTTCTTTGGACATCTTGGATTCAACCAAATGGCATCGGGTATCCTTCCTAACACAACTATGCTCATGATGTGATTATCATGTTTGTTCCTTTAAATATAAATATAATTTCTTATAAGAAGAAGATCTCAAAGAGTGCAGTGGTTGGTTGACGAGTGTAAATATAAGCTCAAATATTTGTACTGCATTTTTTAAGGACATTCATATGCGTTCTAAACCAATTAATTAAAGCCATAGAAGGCTTGAAAAGAGAAAAGAAGAAAAGTTACGCCTAAGCCGGCCTTAGGCCGGCCTTGTACGTAGCTATAAAGAGTTTAGTGTTTGTTGCATTAATTTTTTTCTATAATTAAAGGAGTTTAACTTAGCACTTTTCCCTCTTAAGAACTAATGACAAGGAGTTTCAAGACGGTTCTGTATTTGTATTTTCGTAGAGGTAACAAAAAATCAAGGCAAACCAACATCACTAATTCAACCAAATAGAGAAATAATCAAAGTTAACACGACAAGTCATTTCATTTGCTTTTATCAGCATTTCTTCAAACAGTGTTACAGTGGAGTCTTGGATCTCAACTAACTCCACTCATACCACTACTTATCCTAATCAGGTACTTTTAAGAAACCTCCTACATCTATTTAATGTAAACCTTTGAGTAAGTACTGTGTACCAGCTAGCTAGCTTCTTAATTCATTCATGGAAAAATACCTTCTGCTGTTCAACTGTATCTTGTTAGCCGTTAGCAGCGCTGCTGGCCCGCTTCTACTCCGTCTCTACTTCATTCATGGCGGTAAGCGACTATGGTTATCAAGTTGGCTAGAAACTGCAGCGTGGCCGATTTTATTTCTTCCCCTTTCACTTTCTTACTTCCTCAAACGCCGCAGATTCAAAAACGGCCAAGACGAAAAACCAAGTAAATTCTTCATGATCACACCATTTCTCTTCATGGCTAGTGCTTTCATCGGGCTCTTAATTGGCTTGGACGATTACTTGTATACTTATGGGGTTTCTCTTCTGCCCGTCTCAACATCTGCCCTGATAATGTCTACGCATCTGGCCTTTACGGCTGGATTCGCACTTTTTATGGTTAAGCAAAAATTCAATTCATACTCGGTAAATGCAGTTATTTTATTAACGGTTGGAGCAGTACTTCTAGGTCTTCATTCGAACGGCGACAAACCCGTACATGAGTCGAACAGAGATTACTACTTGGGTTTCGTTATGACAATCGGAGCATCTGTGATCGGCGGATTATTGCTGCCGTTGGTCGAGTTGATGTACAGGAAATCAAAACAAACCATAACATACAGTTTGGTGATCGAGCTGCAGATTGTGATGTCTATTTTTGCAACTCTTCTCTGCACGGTCGGGATGCTTGTCAACAATGACTTCAAGGTACCAAATCTTCTAAACTTTTCAACCAGTTGGTTGCTCGCCTGAACCTTAATTAACACAAAATATGTCTATGTGAACTTCTTGTTAATTATTGTTTAGCAGATAAATGCTAGATGATAATAGGAAACGGTTATAGGATGTACTATGCTTGTTGCTGATTTAGATATGAAATCCAGCATCACATACCTAATGATCTATTACTGTTGAAGTTCAAATCATTTGTGTATGGAAGACCTTATTATGAGACCGGCTGTCAACAATTCATATCAGGTACATACACAAAGATCATCAATAATGATTCCTGCCTAGTCCCATCCTGACATAGGTCCACCAACAATCCCAATTCTTAGTGCTCTAACTTTAACCTATTTTAATCAGTAGCGGCAGGCAACCTTTACTTTTTGTGAGTTGGACGCGTAAGTGGTACACGAGAGATACCAACTAAATTCAAACTAGCTTTCTAGGGCATGTATGATTACTTGCACATTTGGATAATTTTCTGTTGATTTTGTGCTTGACATCTGAAACTTAGGAGATATTCTCTAGTCGACCCGGTACTTGCTACTTGTAAAGACTTTGGATTTGGATTTGGATCTGACTAGGCTTGACTTACCCGATTCAGTTACATCTGCTCAAAATCTTACAAGGCCCACCTCATTCATTTCCAAAAAGAATAATTTCATGTTTTAATCTTGTGTCGAATGCAGTTGAATCAACAAAAACAAACACCTTCTTTGAGGGTCGTTATTTTGATTATTTAATTGAGGCCTGCTCTATGTGATCTTGGGTTTCATTTTGTGTGACCAAGCATGGTGCGTACATGCATGCATGCGGCATTATTTTGGACAGAACTAGCATTTGTATGTTTCCTAACATTAGAATCTGGTGTCAGTTGCTGATGTACTGCACTTGAATTTGTTACTTGGTAGGTGATTCAAAGAGAAGGAAAAGAGTACAATCTTGGGAGACAAAGTATTACGTGGTACTTGTAGCTAGTTCGATAACTTGGCAGCTGTGCTTCCTGGGAACAATAGGAGTTATCTTTTGTTCTACATCTTTGCTTGCTGGTGTTATAAGTGCTGTTATACTACCAGGTATTGAGATCTTAGCAGTCATATTCTATCACGAGACCTTCAAAGCTGAAAAGGGAATCGCGTTATTCCTCTCGCTCTGGGGTTTCATTTCTTACTTCTACCTTGAAATCAAAGCAAGCAGGAAACCGAAGAAGCAGATTTTGGGGTTATTAGAGCAGGGGGACTTGACCGTTTCTTCGCAGTCGTAGCTCGCCTGATGTTCTTATCTTGAAAAATTATTATGAGAAAAATGTTTGGAATGATGTAAGTTCGTAATTAGTGGTATCTTTGTCGAACATGAATTCCATTTATGTCTTCCATTTATCCTAAGTACTATCAAAGTCCAGTCGACTAGTAAGAGTGGTGGACGTTCAGACGTTCTGTATCTAGACGACTACATCAGCATGATATCGGTTATATGTAGCCGACTCGCCCGACTAGATATATTTGAAACAATTTTTGGGTATGTTTTGTGGATTTTTTTTTTTCAATGTTATATTATATCATTGTCGAATTGATTATTTGGGTAAAAGCAACAATGAGGCACGTTCACCGACAGACAATTGTACAAGCCAAAAAAATTGATAGATGTGGACCGACCACAAGAGAAGTCTGAATGTATTGGGAAGTTAGGCATTCAAATTTGGGTATATTTATTAAGTATTTCTAATTTTGACACCCAACAAATATACCCTTATAAAGAAGGCTATTATTAGCGTCACACTCCATTTAGAGAGCTTCACTTGGATATTTGGTGACCAAAAATCAGTTAAGGGATATTTTGATTCCATAGCAATTTGTCAAAATTACCCTTCAATTAAAACTACTAAAAATAGATGAGGAAGAAGCAACCTGATCCTAGTGATGGTAATCAACAACTCAATCAACCTCAACTTCATCCTCAACTCATTCCACCGATTCAATCAATTGAAGAATCATGTTTTCAAACTCCTCAACAACAACCCATGGTGTATGTAAGGTAATAATCAAACAAACCCATCTTTTTGTACCCGTTTTTGTGCTTTAATCGAATGAAATCGAAGTAAAATTTGGGTTTTATTTACTTTCTGCTAGTGTTGCGCTTGGGTACGGTACTAGATTTTTCAATCGTAATTTAGTTTTTGAAGAACTTACGCCTAGGTTTAGTTCAATTCAAGCGTAAACTTTGATTTGCATGTCGTTTACGTCTAGGTTTAGTTGATTTCTGAGTGTAATTCCAATTTTACGCCTAGGTTTAGTTGATTTCGGGCGTAATTCAAATTTTACGCCTAGGTTTAGTTAGTTGTTTTCAGCGTAATTCAATTTTACGCCTAGGTTTAGTTAGTTGTTTTCCGAGCGTAATTCCAATTTTACGCCTAGGTTTAGTTGATTTTCGGTGCGTAATTTAGGACGTAGTTAGGTTTAATTAATTAAACTAAAGCCAAACAAGGGTTATTTAGTCATTACACAATTATTTGAGATAAGGGATTTTGAAATTACTTACGGGTGACCCGTTTTTGTCCTATTAGGTGACGCCCCTCTAATGGAATGTGACGCCCCAATAATAGCATTCCTTATAAAACAATACAAATACCCCTATCATTTAAATACCTTATCCATTAAAAAATAAATTACCTTAATACCCTCACTTACAATATTATTTTACATTTAAAAATCTTATCTATTAAAAAATAAAATTTTCTATTATTTCATTTCACCACCACCAAATGCACAGCCGCCACCACCACCAATCCGCCGCCACCACCACCACCGCCACCACCGTCGCCACCACCACCACCGCCACCACCACCACCACCACTCCACCACCGCCACGACTTACTAAATACAACCACCACCGCCGCCGCCACCACCACCGCCACCGCCACACGCCGCCGCCGCCACACACCATCGCCACCACCACCACCGCCACCGCCGCCGTCAATATTAGGTGTCAACAACTGAAGTTGATCCAAAATATCAAAATTTCAAAAATGTTTGCCAAATTTGGTTGTTGATTCCCTAAAACTAAGATCAATTTCTATTGTTGATACACAAATATTGGTGGTTTTCCCTATTTCCTAACCCTACTTTTCATATTTCCTATCTCCTTCACAATTTCAAAATCCAATCTACTTTTTAATTTTGTTTTCTCCTATTTACCACCTACAAAAGTCGACTCTTTAACCATTAAGTATTGACATTTTTATTTGTCTTCTTCTTTACGGATCAAGAAAAGACCCTAAAATGAATCATCAAATTAAAAAAATCCAATAAATCATCTTTCTATCAACTGCCGCAATCACGACTCAATTCATATGTTTTTTTTTTAATTCCAAATCCAGTACAATCAAATAGCTGGAACAAATCCAAAAATAATTGTATACAATTAATTCAAAAATTGTTATGGGTTCTACATCCAAGCATCAACCAAGTAATACAACTTTAAGAGTTTTGATCGATTCCGGGAAAGCGTACCAGCTCTTAGCTATTTTTAAACAATAAACAAAAATACTCCCTCCGTCCCACCATTAGATGACCTAGTTGGTTTAAGATCTTGTCCCATCATTAGTTGACCTATTTCACTAATCAAGGGATATCTCTAAAACTATCCTTTTGATTGATTATGGGTATCATAAGAAATATGTATAATTTGATATTCATGTTTATACTCGTTGCGTAAGTGTTTTAAAATGATTTTCAACGGTACAAAACTTACGAAAATCTATGGTATAGTTTGAGAGATAAATGATTTTAAATTTTACAAATTATTATCCATAAGGGTATAGTTGTAAAAAATACTAAAAACACACATTTCATTCATCATTTAAGAATTGTGTAAACTTCAACTAGTCATCTAATAGTGGGACGGAGGAGTATAAAATTACGTATGCTTATCCAACCAACCATTACATTAGTCCATAACATGATCACGGCACTAGTACTTCTCTGATACAAGCATCACTAATTAGCAAATAGATTAATGGAATGTCCCAAACATAAACAATTGGTTTGCATTGAGCAGCGACTATATTGACTACACTGAAGGGAGGAACAAAGCGTCAGTTTTCTTAAAGTCCATGAATGCAAGTTGCATAATTCGAATTTGGCATTTAAGTGGTGGTGATTGAAGGTGGTCGTGGATCATGGAGGTGGACAAGAAGATGCACGGTGGTGGTGGAGATGGGATAAATTAGGTTTTTTGTGTAGTTGTTGGGTGTAAATAAAAAGTCGAAGAGGTAGTATTTAGGATAAACAAAAATGTATATGGATGGTACTTAGGATTATTGGGGATAGGAATTTATGTGGATGGGAAATAGGAAAAGTAGGGATGGGAAATAGGTAAAATCATATTGGTTGTTGATTCCATTTTTCCATTGTTGATACACAAACATTGGTTGTTGAATCCTTACACAAAGATCAATTTCTATTGTTGATACACAAATATTGGTTGTTGATTCCATTTTTCCATTGTTGATACACAAAACATTGGTTGTTGATTCCATTTTTCCATTGTTGATACACAAACATTGGTTGTTGATTCCATTTTTCCATTGTTGATATACAAACACTGGTTGTTGATTCCATTTTTCCATTGTTGATACACAAAACACTGGTTGTTGACTCCCTAAACTAAGGTCGATTTCTATTGTTGATACACAAATATTTGTGTATCTTGGTGAGAGATATAAAATAACAGCCATTGTATGGAAACACATTTTAGAAACAGCCTCTAATTGATATATATATATCCTGAAATAAAAAGATTTCCAATCAAGACAATCTAAATGAAACCAAAGATACACATTTATGTACTAAAATTATGAACCTGACGTGAATCGAACATGCATCTTCTGACGTGGAGTCAGGTGTGTTACCATTACACCACAAGTTCGTCAAAAAATAACTACCTCAATGCTTCTGCATTCAACTCACACTATTCAAGTAAATGAAATTGTTAAATCATACATGTAGTTATGGTTTGAAAACTAAAACTTGGAATCAACAAATCATAGAGATATGGAGTCACGCACCTTTGGGATATCCCATACATCTTTTCTGCAACCCATTTATGCATTCCCTGCTCAACTACAAACCACCAACAAAATCAATCTCTATTCAAACTCCTGCTGCTAATTCAATTTCATTATCTGGAATGACTTCAACTCCATATCCTGCAATACTAGACCACCGGTGCGTTGCATTATAAAACTTATGACAATAACTACCCTAACCATTTATGGCATAAATGGAATCAACAACAATAGTTGATCCATAAAAAATGACATCAACAACAATAGTTGATTCCGTTTATGGCATCAACAATAGTAATTGAACCCCTAAAAACTGAAGTCCAGAGATCTTTCTACCATGGAATTTAATCTTTGAAGAACTATATACGTAAAATGGATGGAACAAGATTGACATCATTTTCATGTATCATAGCAACAAATAACCAACAACCACCAATCTCAACTCATCCGAAAATCAACCAACACCAAGCAAACACCACTCCCTTCTCTTTCAGACATCAACAATAATACCTCCTTCTTCCAAAACCACCAACTCCTTCAGTCAAACTCAAAACAACTTCAGAACCATGGTAACATCACATCCATCACCCACCATGAGTTCACAGCTCGACCTCCAACACCATAACCTCAAATTCAGCTCACCTGCAATACCAACAGTAACATCAATTTCTTTGATATTAAGATCACACCTATCTATCTTCAATAATCAATTTTCTTACCATATCACTAATTTTTCAGATCTGAAAATTAACGACATCGAAATTATCAAACTTAAAATCAAGTTTATTGGTTCAAATGAATTGTTATGAATCGGTCTTTGGATAGTTGTTGTTGATGATCTCACTCAAACCATTCAAACCTCTTTCTTGAATCTCACTGGGAAAAAATAAACAAAAACGTGGAGGTAGAGATACTGATGGTGGTAATGTTGATGGTGGTGGTGGTAATTAATAGCGTCGGAGATACAGATGGTGGCTGCAATGAAGATGATGGTGGCAGATTTGATTTCAAGATCTAAAACTAAAAGAAATAGAATCTAACAGAGATAAATCGAAACCAATTTTAGTGATAGATAGTGGAGGAGGTGTGGTGACGATGGCGGCGACGGAGATGATGGTGGTAGGTGGTAATGATGGTGGTTGTAGTTGCAGAAGTTCTCGTTGATTCATCGATCTACATAGATTGTTTAGGAGGTGGTGGTGATAGAACTGGTGGTGGTGGTGGATTTGGGGGGAAGTATAAGAGGTGATGATAGAACTGGTGGCGGGATAAGTGGAGGTGGCGCCGGAGTTGAGGGGAAGAGACGATGAAGATGAAAAGTTATCGAAAAATGAAAACCGTTTTTCTTTAAAAACATAATCAATATGAGGGTAGATTTGTAATGTTGCATAATGTTTAATGGCCCCTGATGGGCTTTGGATGGAGAGGGTATTTTTATTATAGGATAAGGGTAGTTGTGTAGCCCGTCAAAATTTAGGGTACGTAATTATATAATTCCCACTTCAAATTTGGCCAACTGTCTTGTAGTCGCCCGTAACTGGACGACTGAGATAGTCAATGGTCTTCCATAACTGGATTACAGAATGGTTTGATTTCTTCAAAATATTTAAATAAAAAATTTACTGATTGAACATGATATGGGACGTTCCTTAGCACAAATCAGTGACTAAGTTTGTTTCCATTCTTATGGTTTTTGCATATCTTTTCCCATCCTAAATAGATAGTCCAATAAATGGAAGATATTAGTATTCTTGTTAAGTTTTGGATATTTAGAGTTTATTAAGGTTTTGGCTTTAGGATTTGAGTGCGACTATGTGCACCCGCCTCTAACTAGGGGTGCACATTCCTCCCTTTACTGCAGGCTGACCACTAACCACAATTACTTATTTTCTTTATTATTTTTAATATCATAATTAGATAAATAACATTAGGTAAACCAAAAAATTGGGCACGGTCATCCACATCTCTCTTTTCTTCTTGTTTATCTATAGTTCTTGGACCTTTCAATTTTCCCATGGCTCTCTAAAAGAATCAATCCCATCTCTAATTTCTGCCTCCCATTTCCCATGATCTCTGTTTAATCCCTCTTAACTTTTCTTCTTCTTTTTGTTGTTCTTCCTCTTCTCCATTATAATTTTGGTCTTACTACTCTATTTCTTACCTTTGATTTGCTTTGATCAAATAAATTACAACCTAAAAGACCACAAATTTCACATGTATCACGGGTACATTCAAATCTAGACCGGGTATTTCATTCTCGGTTTCTCCTATAAAAGAACGACTTGTTAGATTCTGGATCCCAGCATAACACGAGTACTTCTGAGACATGAGGACTATTACTAGTGTTGTTGTTATCATGAATTTACAGAGAAATTCAATCATGTTACCACAATTATTAATTCACTGAAAATTGCAAAGCAAATAAGGAACAACATATCAAATGGGTGATTTGCATCGGAATGGTCAATGAGATTTGATGCCTGATACCTTGGAAGAAAACTAAATGTATAATGATCTACCTTAATAATTTAGGACTTAGATGATGACCTAACGAATAAGAGAGAATGCGACGATGGTTAGATTAATTCCTCTACTGGTTTGATTGTTTTTATGGCAAATTTATGGACTTCTACCTAGTTTTTTATTTTTCCAAATTCCAAAGTAAGGAAATATTTAAAATATTCGGAAAACCAAATAACCAGAATTAGAAGTCCTCCTATCACAAAGGGAGGAATGTGATCCCCGGGTTAGAGGTGGGTGCACATAAAGGCACTCTTAGGATTTGTTTAGAACTATAAGTATTTCATGATTCTCATCTTGTTAAACATCTTGGATTAGCTCATTCAAAATTAATCAATCAATTGATTGTGATCAAACCATTACTTCTTTCTATTAACTCTTGGATTAGAGTTGCATATCCTTTTATCTTAGCCCCTGGATTGGAGTTGTTAACAGTTTTTAGAAGTGGATTCTCCTGTTGTTACGTTACTATTCGATTGCTTCCGCTGTGCCTTATCAGAACATTGGTGATTCATTAGGTTAGTTACTAAACTCTAAACCTTGTTCGCCAAATGAGTTTTCGATATGATAACATAATCTTCTTGTGTGGGATTGATTGGGATTGAGATATTTTCCCTATATTTTTAATAATGGAAACTTCCATAACAATAATAATAATAGTTACCGACTAATATCGGAGAATTAAATGAAAAAAGATAAAGAATTTGGTGTATAGACCTCACCTAGGATTTCTAACTTGATAGTTTTTTGTTTTGTTAAATGAAAGACCATTGACTATAAATTGAAAGTCAATTTGACTTTTATAGGCATTACACAGGATTGTTTGAGGGTGAAAACGGTTTTTGCTGATTTTGGTAATTTCGGGTGTGTGGGTGAGAAACGAATTTAAACCCTAAACAATGTACTCGCAAGGGAGTACTTTAGATTCGAGAGATCAATCTGTACAAATCCGGCCTAAACAAAGAAATGGCCGTTCCGGACTTGCTTCGGTCACAAAGTGAAGGAGAAGGGTTGGTTTTGGGGAGGGAAGGGAAGAAAGTGTTGAGACCATAGTAGTTGATTCTGGAAGAGTAGTTGTTTTACGACTTGTATCGAAAAGTAGGAAGCTTACGGTTGGAGAGCTAGCAAATGCTTTCGAGTGTTGTATGATCCTGACCTGAACTTGTTGTTCGGTGGAAATAGGCAATGCATATTTATACAAGTCGAAGTGAAACGTACTTTGTTCTCATTAAGAAATGGAAAAATGGTGAGTAAATGGAAGGAGGTGGTAACCGGTAACGCCTGGAATTGATGTTCCAACCCTTCTTAGATGAAAGGTGGTGTTGATTGTTGCAACCATTCGTTTGGTAGCCAGCGGCATGAAAGCATGGCCGGCATGGATTTAACGTGATTAGGAGCTACTGGCAGTTGTGCGACTCGGAAGGGAAGCGCCTACGGCTTTGTCTAAATTAGGTATGCTGAAACCCTAATTAGCGCCCTTTACTAGAATCGATGTAGAATTCGCATCCGGACTCGGATTTTGGTGGTCCGCCCATCCATTCTGTACGGAAAAGAATTTCCTATCTCCCTACGCGGTAATATTTAGGTTTTGTGCTCGGGAGGTGAAAATAGCCCGAAAGTAAAACTCAGGGAGAATTCAAGAGGGATGTTGGTAACCAGCGACATGGTGGCATGGCCGGCATGGCTTTGGCGTGGCCATAACTAAGGTTTTGGGCTAAAGGTTAGCATGCGTTGTTTGGCAACCTTAGACGGCTAGGATTCACATCTAGGATGGAAGGGTGGTCGTTGATCATCGCACGCCTTCGTTTTAGTAGTCGCATAGGGAAGGCCGACATGGTATGCTGCGGCAAGGCGATTGGCATGCCATTGGCACGTGTGGCATGGCATGCCTTGGCACGGTTTGGCGTGGCCAAATCTAGGGTTTTGGGCCAAATTTTACCATGCGTTGTTTGGCGACCTTGGACGACTAAGATTTGCATCTAGGATGGAAGGGTGGTCGTTGATCGTCGCACGCCTTTGTTTTAGTAGCCGCATAGGGAAGGCCGACATGGTAGGGTCAGGGGTTTGGCACGGACAGCTTGGCATAGTGGGGCCAAGGCAAGGTGCGGTTGGCTTGGCATGGTGGGGCCAAGGGTTCGGCATGCCATTGGCGCATGGTGCGGCTAGGTTGGTTGGCTTGGCATGGTGGGGCTAAGGGTTTGGCATGTCATTGGCGCATGGTGCGGCTAGCATGGTTGGGGCCAAGTCTAGGTACAATTGGCTTGGCATGGTGGGGCCAAGGGTTTGACATGCAATTGGCGTATGGTGCGGCTAGCATGGTCGACATGCCTTGGCGCGTCAGACGTGGCTGGCATGGTTTGCCATTGGCACAGTGATGCGGTTGGCATGGTTGGCATGCCTTGGCGCGGTAGACGTGGCTGGCATGGTTTGCCATTGGAACAGTGGTGCGGCTAGCATGGTTGGCATGCCTTAGCGCGGTAGACGTGGCTGGCATGGTTTTCCATTGGCACAATGGTGCGGCTGGCATAGTTGGCATGCCTTGGCGCGGAGACGTGGCTGCCATGGTTTGCCTTCCAGCCACACCATTGGCACATGTGGTGTGGGAATTAGGGTTTGTCCTATCGAAACCCTAATTGGTATTAAAAAAGGTACCCTGGTAATTTTCTCGCAGACATATTAAAGGGTTCAATAAATGCGCTTAGTGGAGACATTATTACTTAAGTTCTGCGACGTCACTGTCTGATTAGGGTTTTACGATGTTAATCCTAAGCTAAAAACCACCATCAACAAGGATAAACCAAAATTGAAAAGTAAATTGATTTTAGAATTTGTTAAAGGATGGAAAATAGGAAAAATGAGGATGGAAAATAAGGAAAAAACTTTTATATATACCAATAGTGTTGGTGGCCATACAACCTACAACTATCCTTTGCAACTAGTCGCTAGCTTGCTGTGACACTATTTTTTTTTTCTTGGCTTGAATGTTGTCATTCTGATTTTTATGACAAAGTGCTTAATCTCAAAAATTTCTGGATTTTGAAGGTGGACAACTGATTGGACAATGAATGACATGATCCGAGGATAACACGCGACTACTAAGTTTTCAACAGTGAAAAATACTTCCTCAATTTGAAGAATAGTAATATTTTCACTTTTTTTCATTTTTATTTTTATCTAATAATATGTCATTTTTAGCAGACACATTAGCGAATTTCTTGGCATTTTAGATTGGAATGTAATCTAATAATATGTCTACTAACAGCTTATGATTACATTCCAATCTAAAATGCCAAGAAATTCGCTAATGTGTCTGCTATTTCATTGCCTGTATTGGGACAAAATGAAAATCTAATAAATTCTGACATTGTCTTACTAGTCTACCTGCTTCCTACAAAACAATTGTATTTCTCTAAGAGATAGCCACTGAGTTACTATTTATATTCTTGACTAAGCTTTCACAATCTTTCTATGCTGAAGTTGGTGAGGTTTTTTTTTCCGATGCCCATGTTGCTGCCTGCATTAAGCCTATTGCCTCTGCTTCTGGCGGATATAAACCTGTTGAAAGTCTTGTTGTTCTTCGTCCAAAAGTACTCGTATCATCTCGCAAAATTATAAAAAAACTAGATGGAAGAGAATCAGATGTCCACGTTGCTTGCACATTGATCTTAGGTTATGTCTAACCAGTGCTGACCAAGGATATTTTTTTCCTTGTCTAGAAATTCAAGTGTGTTTGAATCTCTAAAGCTAGTTGATGTGGAATTTGGGATGTTCCTTAACAGTCTTTGTTACATCTATCTTTCCATATAAATCAGATCTTTGTTGAGACTAGTTATAAGGATATTACATCATTTGAGTCTTGGATCCAATCTTTATAAATGTCTATAATTTTAGTAGTGTCACTGACATTGACCTAAACAGGATTTTGAGATAGTTCCCAAACGGCTTTAGCGAAATTTCAATGCAAAAAAAAGGTGTTCAACTGTTTCTTCTTGTTCACCACACATAAAGAGCATTTACGGTTAATGTTACGTACAATTCCTTTTAGCTTAGAGTTTGTTGATAAGAAATTTTGTATACATTTCCACAAGAAGAGTTTAATTTTAGGAGAAACTTCTAATTTCCATAGATATATCCAAAAAGTTTTATCTAGATATAAATTGGATGAGATGATTTCATTCTCATTAAGTTTTTATACATAGGTTTGCCTGTAAATTTCCCCGTAAAAGAAGAGAAAATTAAAGATATTTGAAGAGGTTTTATATACCGAAAGTGTTACAGAATTATTGGAAGAGGTTTTATATACAAAAAGTTTATCTCCTAACTGTGGTATCTAATTATCATCCTATAAAGTTATACTCAAGACCATCCACTACTTCCCATATACAGTTTGTTTTACCGGTTTCAAACCTTTACGATACATCTCCAAGTCCATGAACTTTTATCAAATTGAAATTTATCAAAGTTTTTGTTATAGGGAAAGCTAAAACCGATTTGGGAAAGCTGACATTTGGTCATCCGAGTTTGACTTGCAGTTAGTAGAGGGGAAACATAAAAACAGTCCCTAACTTTTATAATTATCTTTTTTCGATCCTGCCCCAATCACCATCACGACGGCATGTTTAATATTTCGATAAATTATCTTTCATTGTGATCGACTAACTGATCATCATTTTACTTTCTTGTATCACTTAAAAAATTAGATTAATACTATAATTTAATTTGTTCTTCTTCATCTTGATAATTAATAATTAGGGTTTTTAAGCTTTTTGATCGGTGAGACAAATATATCTCCTGCATATATCCTACATAATCACTGATTGATTTGTCAAGGTTTACTTGGCAATGAATTATTCTACCATATAAGTATAGTTCAACTTCACACCTTTGCCGGCAAACTTAACATAACACCTATTAGTACTTATATATCCATTCACAGTTGATGTAGATACTTTTTTTTTTTTTTTGATGCATGCATTAAAAGAAGAAAACCGCACTAAATTGTTATTACACGTGTGAATGTGATTTCCATAGAATCTCTTAAATAAACTTGATTAAGATAGGACGGATTTTTCTGGTCCCAGATTGAGGTTGAGAAGTTCCCCGCCTGACTGCCGTCAGCTGCAAAATTTGCTAGATCATCTGATGATTGGTTGACTTCTTTATAATTGTGTCGAATGTCACAATACGGTATTTGATGCATTCAACGTATGATTTCATCAATCATTTCAGAAATATACCATAATGCTTCATTCGGAGATTTAATGAAGTTCAAGAGATTTTAAGAGTCTGTCTGAAATAAGACCTTAGTCCAATTCATTTCAATCGTTGTTTTGGTTGCTATCTCCGTGGCCCATGTTTTTGTTGTTAGCCCCGTTGTTATTCCTAGAGGTTATGCAAGATCCATTACCGTTTGCGCGTTCGAATACCTGTAGATGAATCCTGCTCCCGCCATACTTGGGTGACCCCTAGCTGCCCCATCGGTATTTACTTTACACCAATTTGGTCTTTGGGATGCTCAACCCACTTGAATGGTTATAAAAGTTTTAGTTATATTTATTGCCATTATGTGAGGAGGCTCCCATGGGAAAATTGGAGGGGAAACCTTTTTTTCCCATTCAAATTCTTGTTGTTGTGATAGAGATCTTGCCAGGATGTCTTCATGAGTGGATTGCATTTGATTAAACATGATTTCTTTTCTGGTCGTCCATAGTGACCAAACAAGGAAACAACAAGATGCGATGGTCGAAGTATTGCCTCGCGTTTGAAGAATCTGTGATATTGTTGTTTGATGGTTTAGGGTAATTGGTTGTTGGTTACCTTGGGGTTGGTTTGTTAATATGCGGTTAGATAGGGTAGTCCAAGTGGACATAGATACCCTACAGTGAATTAACATGTGAGTAGTTGTTTTATGCTTAGAGTTGCAACGAGGGCATAGATTGGACTTGGATAGGTTGATATGATGGAGCATAGATAATGTTGGTAAACCTTCATTGATAGCTTTCCACAAGCAAAGATGAATTTTTGGAGGACATGGTAATGTCCATAAGAATTTGGTGGTTGAGAGGGGCTGTGGGTGTGCGAGTTTCTCCTGTTGGACTAGATAACTGTACCTGGATATTGTGGTGTATTTACCTGATTTAGAGTGGGGCCAAATTATTTTGTCCGGGATGTTGTTAATGAGAAGTTGGATATTTATAATATGTTGGATGGAATTGGGAGGAAGGTTGTTTAGCTGATCATGTCTCCAGTTATGAGAGAAGGGGTCAATTAATTCTGCTACAAATTGGATATGATCACATTGTAAGGGATCAAGGTTTTGAAAGTTGGGTATCCAATTAGCTTGGATAGGTGTGTCTAAACCATTCCAACTTGGTAAAACATATGACTTATGACAGAAGGTATAAGAGATGCCATCTCTTTCCATTGTTTACTGGCGGTTGTAGGTATTGTAATTGTACCTTGAAGTATTCATTGATGTTTGAGGTATTTATCGTTGTAGAGGCTTGAGCAAAATGGACTGCAGATGTTCTTGTATGTTCCATATTTTTTCATGAACAACGCCTTATTGTGACGGCTACTTTTTCTAATGCCCAACCCTCCTTCCGCTGACGGCTTGTTGAGCTTGTTCCAACCTAGTGGGTGAAGCTTTCTAACAGAAGAATCAATACCCCAGAAAAAATCCCTTGTGATCTTATCAATTTGTTTGTGCACATGGGTGGTGAAAAGCTTGGCTTGCATGAGATGATTTGAAGTCGGTGTTATGGAGGTTTTAATGAGAATCAGTCTGCATACAAGGGTTAGGCATTTTATGATCCAACCTTAGGCTTTGCATGCAAATATTTGAAGCAGTGGTTCGAAGATGTGCCGAGAAGTTTTCCCGTGTTTGAATTGAACTCCTAAATATATAGGTGGAATGGATGTGGTTGGCATGCCAAAGAATTGGTGTAAAAAGTCTATGTGATGTTGTTGCAGCCTAGGGTGGTGAATGATTATTGATTTTGCTGTGTTGATAATTTTCCCAGCTGAATATCCATAGGATTAAAGAATTCTATGAAGGTGATTGTTACTTTCTTTGGTAGCTTTGTATGTGATGAGTAAATCATCCGCATATATTAGGTGTAAAATAGATGGTGCCTTCTGTGATATTCGGAGTCCTTGAACTAGATATTTTGCTTCAAGATTGCCAAGATTTGTTGATACAGTCAAACCTCGATAAACAAATGTTCGATTAATGAATAACCTCGCCAAATGAATAATTTTCTCTGGTCCTGACTTAGGCCAAGGTGATAAATGAATAACTTCGCTTAATTCATTAATGAGTAAAAAAAATTGAACCCTTAAAGGCCCTATAAAAAGAATGATTAATTGGGGGATATAAAACTAACTGTGTGATATTTTACTGTAGCTGCCGGCATGATTTTTCAATGCCGGTAGTCCATCGACCATGCCGGTTTTCATTGAAAACTAGGCCGGAACATATCCCCCAATTAGTTTTTCTATCCCCCAATTAATCATTCTATAAAAATATACATGAATAATCACTAAATTTCCATATAAAAGAACATATGTAAGAATAAAACAAAATATATAATCAGTAAATTTTAAATAAAAATATAGGTAGAAATAAACACAAAAAAAAAACATATATGGTTAAATGACTTTTTTTTTTTCACCTAAACCAAAATGCATCGCATCCTTAATTTTATGCAATGCTTGCACAATTTCTCGAATATTTTGCTCGTCTTTGTATCAAGTAATCTTTTAAAGTCACCATCGCTTGAAAGGCATCTTGAGATGAAGCATTTGGTATGACGCTAATATCATCGGTTCAAGATTATCATTCTCGTCATTCATTACTGACTCAATAATTTCTCCGTCTGTTGGATATTCCATAACTACATCATTCTCGTTAAGATAATTTAAAACATGTTCGACATCCATCAAATTTCTTTAACGTAAATAAAAAATGACACCAGTTAATCCTTGGACATCTGTTTCTAATTGACCATTTTCTAGTTCGAAACATCTATATCTTGAACAAAATCTTACAATGACGGAAACAGTTTGCAATTATTTTTTCCTTCTACCTACATTTGTACATCTTCTCTTATACAATTTAACTTCTTAATTAAGAAAATATTGTCTAAATGATTAAATATTCATTTATCGATAAATAAAATTGGCCCGCTAAACGAATATTTTTCTTGGTCAGGAGGTCATTCATTTATCGAGGTTTGTGGTAAGATTTACGCATATATAATGAAAATGTAGGAAGCTATGGGATCGTGTTGTCTGATACCTCTTGTAGGTATGATGAATCCATGCGGTGTACCATTGATGTTGACTGAGTACATGACTGACATGATACATAACATGATATATTTTACAAAAATTGATGGAAACCCTAGTTTTGTGAATGCTTTGTTGATGAATCCCCAGTCAAGGCTTTCATAGGCTTTCTGGATGTCCAGCTTTAGAGCTATTTTGGGGATTTTGTGGTTGTTGATGTTATGATGTGGTGGAAATCTCACCCGCGATTGCTATGTTATCCTGTATTGACCTCTGAGGGACAAAGGCACTTTGATATGAACTCACTAAAAATGGGAGAAGGGGGCGTAACCGGTTGACTAGGACTTTGGATATATATGATTTTGAAGGCGACATTGCATAAGCTTATAGGTCTGAAATGAGATGGTTTTGATGGGTTATCTAGCTACTTTTGGAATTATATTGATGCTTGTATGATTTATGAGAGGGCTGATGTTTAAGTTATTGAAAAAACTTGAACCATAGCTATTAACTGAAGATGAATGGTTTCCCAAAAAACTTTAAAAAACTTACTGGTGTATCCGTCTAAACCGGGAGCACTTTCAGAGTTAATGGAGACTAGTGCTTGTTTGATTTCTTTTACTGTTACTTCCGCCAAGAGCTTGTCACATTGTCTGGTGTCAATCGCGGATTGATTTCTTCAAAGAGTTCTTCATTTATTGTTGTATTTGGTGATGCATATTGAGAAATGATCCAGGATGATATGGATTACTTGATCTTTATCACTAACCCAGTTGTTTTGTTGATCCTATATTTCCTTTATATTGTTACGGCTCTTGTGGATGGTTGCCTTGGTATGGAAGAAAGTTATACTATTGTCTCCTGATTAGAGCCATTGAATTCTGGACCTTTGCTGCCAGTAAATAACATGACATTGGAGTAAGGTGGGGTGGTGATTTCGCGGCTCCTTTTCTCGGTTTATCCAAAAAATTAGTTCATCGCCGTTGTGAATATCACATTGATGTTGAGCCATCTTAATTTGTGCTGTGGATTTGCAGATTAGTTTTGGAAGATGTCCAAATGTGTCTCTGTTCCAATCCATCAGATTTTTTCCTGTTGTGATTAACCTTAGTTGAAGATATAAGGCGAAATCCGAGTCACTCTGTTGCATCCATGCTGATTCGACAATCTGTTTGAGTTGTGGATGAGATAGTGGCAGGCTGTAGAAAGTGTTTCGTTTTCGCCTACTTGTAATACTGCAAGTGTACAATGTTGTTTTGCAACACAGGGCAAGCACAAGTCGATCCACAAGGAAATGGGGTGTGCAATGTTGAGCTAAGGGATTTCCTAACTGATTTCTAAGGTATTGTAACACAAATATGAGCTTTTGGGTGTCGATACGACTGAATTTTGTTGTGACTCTAAGCTAAGGTAGCAAATATGAATTGTAAACAGGTAGTTGAAGGTACTAAGGTGATAGAATTCACCTCCTAATCATATGCTAGGCAGTTCAAATTCTCACTGTGGTCTTGTGCCTTCCCTTGAAGGCTTTAGATGGATCATCGATTAACTCACTCCCCTTGCTAACCCCTAGTATCAATGGTCTTCTTACAGTACCATTGATCACAGGAAAGTTTGGTTCAAAGGCTAACTAAAATCCTAAGCATTACAAACTACAAGAACACTTTGAGAATTAGATCAACTAGACATTTAATCAGGGGTTTCATCTACACCCTAGTAAGAGAGTTTAGAATATGATACAAAAATTAAACAGAATGCAAATTAGTTTAACACAATAAAAACCCTAAAACAGAGACTCCGTTCTCTCTCACATGAAGAACAACAATTTATACCTCACAATCACTCGAGCAATTAATTAAACAATACCCAAACCTCTTTCCTCTGCTAACTCCTCTCGACTCCATGCATGAGCTGTTTGTGAAACCCTAGCTCTAACTTATCTCTAACCTAGCTTCTAAGGTATGTAGAAGCTATTGATAGGTGTAGAATACACCGTATTTACTATTTAGTAGTTACGCTTTCTTTGCTATTTTTCTTGTGAATTATGTACTTTACGCGTGTTTTTGAGTTATTAGGTGCTTTGGAGTCGCACGAAGGAAAGAAGGAGAAACTACTCATTTAGAGCGAAAAGGCGGTAATTGTCATTTCACGGGCGAGCATTATCCGGAGCCAGTCAATGTTAAGGGGCATCTCTGTTTTGGAGGGTTTTAAAGACAGACTATTTGTGGTTAAGGGGTCGCCATCCGGCTAGCCCTTATCGAAGTGTCCATTCATATAGGCACCCAACGTGGGTGTAGTTAACGTGGGTGCAAATAACGTCCCACCTTTAAGACGGAATTAGGTCGAGAGAATTGGGAATCAATTCCCATCCTATTTTTCTCTCGTTCTTCCCTTTTGCAGCCGAGTTCATATGAAATTTCTTGAGAGATCGAAGTCGCTACTGTTGATGGCCGTGAATTGAGACGATCTCATGGAAGATTAGGGTTTGTAATTACAGATCGAAGATGGGGTCAGTCGAATTTGAGACAAAGAAAATGAACAGAGAAGACAAGAAATTAAGAAGAATTGAAGAATTGAAACGGGGTTTCGAAATTGGGGATCTAATGTTGATGATGTTGGGAATTTCAAAGAAGAGCAGTTGGAGGAGAACTTAAGAGGTTACGGGGACTGAGATTGATTCTACAGTCGGTAATGGAGTTTGAGATAAATTATAGTTTTCATTCATGAATTGGAAGACGGGTCTGGTTGTTGATTAAGGCTTGTGCTGATAAGGGATGGATTGTTACTGTGGTTGGGTATGAGATGGGGAAGTTGATGAATGCAAGAAGGTGTTGTTGGTGTTTGAACTCAGGCACTAGAATGAGTCTTCAATGGATTCTGGTGGTTGAAATGGAAAGATGAAGCTGGTGCTAGCTGTGAGATGTCTCAGGTGATAGGGAAGAGCTGGTGCTGCAACTGGTGCAGTGAGATGGACTGTGGCAGTGGGAGTGAACTCAGTGATTGCAGGGCTATTTTGTGGGTAGAAGTTGACTGGGATGGCAGGTGGATTCAGGGTTTGTTTACAATTGCAGGCTTGGTGGAAGCTGGAGAATGGAAGGATCTGTGCAAGCTGGTTGTGTGCAGTGAGCCAGGGAGAAGTGGCATTGCCTGTGGAATTGGAAATTTCAAATCCGTTTAGTTCGGGTGTTGGTGCTAGAGTGGGATGAATGCTGAGGGAAATGGTTGTGTTCTCGTGTCAATGCGGTGAAGGTTGCTTACAAAGGGCTTGTGATCTTGAGTTGCGGGTTATATCTTTGATAAGCTTACAGAGCGAGTGTGTTTAGCGCACTTGGCTTGGTTGCAGGGAAAAGATTGTAAGCTGAAATAACAAGGTGTCTGGGCAAATGGCTATATGGCCTGAGCAATGCTGTTGCTTGAGAGGCTGGGTTGTATGAATGATATGCAATGGCTGTGACAACTTCAGTGCAAGGAATGGATGATGGATTGAGGTGGGCCTTGTGGCGGTGACTACGATTGGAGTAGTTGATGGTGATTGAGCAAGAAGTGGTGATTTGCAATGATGGGTATGATTCGGTGGAGGTCATGAATAGATGCGGGGAAGTTGATGTTGGTTATTGATTCGGTACATTTCGATGAGCAATGATTGACCGAGTTGAAGTCGAAGAACAAATGGTGCTTATGTGTATGCAGAGATGGGTTTGTGGAGTTTTTAGAATTGGGAGTTAGCAGGTGGATTTGGTGTTGTGTATTTTGCAGCTACAGGTGCTAGGGTTGTAGTTCAGTTTGCAGTAACTGAAGCTATATTTGACAATGGTGTTGCATCTAAGGAAGTGCAAGTTAGTCTTTGCACAATAAGGTACTTGGGATAGAGGAATGAAGAGTGTGTGGTGGTAACGATAGTCTCAATTGTTTGGAATGAGTGAGCTTGATGCGGGCACTAGGAATGGAAGGCTCGGCAAGAGGCTGCGAGGTTGGAGCTGAGACAATGTTAAGATGTGGCCTGAGCTGGTGATTGCTGGCAGGAGTTGCTGAGAAGAGGTTGGTTTGGTCTGGCCTGGTAAATTGATGAAATATGAGTTGCAGGCATTGATTGAAATGGTGTTTATGTGGAGTTCATTTGTTGAGCTGTAAGAAGTGTGGGATATGCAAATGGGCTTGTGGCTTGTGGTTTGTGGTGTTGCAGGTGAAAGGATTGAGCAAGGGAAGTGGCATAGATGCAGTTACTGGCGACACTGAGATGGAGAATGGAACAAGACTGTGTTGCTAGGTATGTTGCAAAGCAATTGAGAAGAAGCTGGGGATTGTTTCTGAGATTGGAGGGATTCTGGTGATGTTGCATAGTCTGAGATGGTGCAATGCAGGGCCATTACGGCTGGGTGCACAAGGATTGTGCATCTCAAATTGGCCAGTGCAATATGGCTCATGCCAAGTCTAGCCGGGCCCGGTCCAGATCCCGATTCAACCCCGACTCATCCGATTCAACCCTGACTCGTCTGACCACCCACACTCTGACTCGGCGATTGACCGAGTCCTGACCCGAGTTGACCCGTCCGTTCTGACTCGTTGACCGGTGGCCGGGCGGACTTTGCCGGTCACCGGAGCCGATTCCGGGCACTTCTCCGGCCAATTTCCGGCCACAATACCAGAATTCCGGCGACGATTTTTGGACATATTTTCTACATGGGTTTCTCTCTCTCATGGGCTTGGTGGATTTTCATCTAATGGACTTTGAAGACTTGAACTAATTTTGGAAGGAGAGAAAGGCTATAAAAAGAGGAATTCTACAACTTTTGGAAATCATCTTATCTCATATCTTATTCTTGGAACTTTGGAGAGCCGTTTTTGGTGGCACAACTAGGGTTTGCTTTTGTTCATCTTCTTCTTTATTCCATTGATATTTTGTGATGAACTCCATAGCTATGAGTAGCTAAATTCTCTATTATTGGTTAAGGATGTAGTCCGATTTCTAAAACTTGTATTTGCTTTATGTATTAGTTTTCTCTCTTGTTTATCGTTCAATTCTCTGCGGTTTCTATGATCACATGATTGAAGTATTGTGATAGGATTATGGTGTTTGATTAGTTAAGTGGCCAATTAATTGAACTTGCATCTTAGTCCATAGCTATTTTAGGGTTTTTCATCAAGCGATAACCTTGAATACAAGTAGCATGATATGTTTACGGTTTGTAGTGATACACTCGTAATCATATGTAGAGTTTGACCATTGTCCGAATTGTTTTGCGCAACGCATGACAATTACATTGATTAGCCTATTTCTCGAAACTTAATGCTCTAGGAATTGAACTTGATTAGCGCAAGGCGTTAGGTTATTCTTTAGATAGAATTCACATACGCAGCCCTAATGTGTGTGTTGATGAACTTGGGAAATTAATAGATTATCTTGCTTTCTTGATTCTCTAGGCTTTTGATAACACAAGAGATTAAATCGTAATTCTATTCATATATGCAAGCACATGTCTAAGATTGAAGATGAATTCCTTGACCAATATCTCTCTCCATTAATTATTTTCTACAATCTACTTTGCTTTTAATTTACTTTTATTGCTTACATAGAATTCAGAAATCCCCCCAATCGGTTACTTGAAGAAATTGATTACGAAATAACTACAATCGCCTCCCTGTGGATACGAACTCTTTCTTATCACATACTTTAGGAAAGTGAAATTATTTTTGACGCATACGACAGCGATCAGCTATGATGGAGATAACTTGAGATAGGGTGGTGGAGCAGTGGTTTGTGGTTGCAGGTAGCTTGAGGGTAAGGAGATGATGGAGGTGGTCTGCAACTGGTATGGGTGAAGGAGGTGGAAGAGAATGGGTTTCTCTGATTTTGTGTCGGGGGAGAAGAAAGAGAAGATGAAGATGAGAAGTTGGAGGTTTAGTCGATGGGTGTAGGTGTAGGTGGTTTTTCTGTGGAGCGGGAACAGCGAGGGATGATGGGATGGTTGGAGCGAGTGTTGGATCTCGGAAGTGTAAGATCTCACGGCTCAGGATATAGGCGGTTTTGGTGTTGAGCGGGAGCAGTGAGAAATGATGTGAGGAAGGCAGCGACCGTTGGATGTGGATGGGCGAAATCTCACGGCTCAGAAGGAACGGGATTGGATCCGGTTATGGGTCGGGTCTTGGATAGCTCAAGCCCATGTCTTGTAAATGGGTTGCTCCTTGTTGGGTTGCAACTGATGCACGCGCGGGCTTTGGCTTTCTGCTCCATAGACGCTCATCTCCAATTTTCTGCTCTTTTGGCTCCTCAATTTCTCCAAGCTTTATTTACTACCTAAAAACACAAAATTAATTAGTACAAATATTTATTCTTGAAAACAAAGAAAATACGTAACTGGGATAATATCTGATTTCTGAGCACAAAAGATGAGTTAAATGCCAATAAAAAGGTGTAGAAATATGCAATATTTGGCACTCATCAGATAGCCAAAGATGTTCGAACTTGTAATTTTTTTCCCCTGCCAATCTATATCTTTGGTGTGCAGCAGGATGAGGGCGTGATCAGAGGCAATTCTCGGAAGGTGAGTGACTCCTGCATAAGGGTTTGATGTACGCCAATGTTGGGTTGCAATTGCTCTATCAAGTCTTTCCATGATATTGTCTTGACCCTGTTGATTGTTTGTCCAAGTGAATGGATCACCCCGAAATCCTAGATCAATGAAACCCATTTGATCTATCATCGTTAGAAACGGTTGAGTCTGACTATATGTGACTTTTTTTTTTTTTTTTTTTTTCTGATTGGTTGATTATGTCATTAAATCCCCTATCAGCAGCCAATAGGATGAGTTGTGCATATTAGGGAAGATTGTTGGGAAATCTTGCCAAAAATCCGTTCTTGCAGCTGGGTGTGGTGGACCATATATAAATGCTCGTGCATAACCATGGTTGTGCCGGAGTTGGGGGAGTAATATTGACATGGATGTAGCTTTGAGACTGAAGTAGAACCCGAATGTTTAGGTTGTTCCACATTAGACATAGTCCTCCTCTGCGACCCACCTTGGGAACTAATGTTAGGTTTTGGAATTTTAGAGATTGAGCAAGATTTGACATATGTCGATCACTGGCTAAAGTTTCAGATATGAAAATGATATCGGACTTATGTAATGATATTAGTCCCTTAAAATGTTGTATTGTTGATGCCTTGGCAATTCCAGGCTAAGATATTCATGATGGTCTTAATATAGTTTTGGAAAGGGGAGAAGGTTTACGTTGTATAAATTAGGTTCGACTGGGCTGAAATAAAGATGAGCAGATTGATATAAGTTTGGTTAGGATGGAATGTTATTGATGATGGTTGGGAGATGGGTTTTGTCGCGGGTTTAAAAGGATAAAGTGGTGGGTCAAGAAGTGGTGAGGGTACTGTTAACATTACGAACAACATTACTATCAACACCATTATAATCGTATTAAATTTTTTATGTGACATTTTTGTTTTGATGGTTTATTTGATCAGACAGTTTTTAAACAGTTTTTAAAACCGTAATTGGAAGAAGACTTAGTTTATAATCGTGAATTATAATTAATGGAGTTTTTATACCATTTACAGAATCTAAAATATAAAACGATTGTGTAATAACTAGGTTAATTTGATGATTTCGTTGTAATCCACTCCGGGAGAAAGAGAATTTCTTAAAGTAAAAAACTAAACTTGATCGAGAATATACGGTGAGAAGAGAAGTTTTTTACTTCCACCCATCTTGATCCTTGGTCTTCTTGATTTGACCAAAAGTCAGCTTTCCCCGATCCATTTTAGCTTTCCCTATAACAAAAATCTTATAGTGCCAAGCATACTAAGGGGACTTGGGAGGATGCCTCCCATGAAAATTGGTTCTTTTTGGACCTGATTATAGTGGTTCGATATATCTCTTCTTCTTCCTAGATAGACTTCCTCCCCTGTTTCTTTTATCATCATCTCTGTTTGAAGACAATGACTACATTCTCCTTAAACACCAGAATTTGTTGCTCAAAGTATTCATCTCCTTCTTCTCCACCACCTGGTGGTAGACAATCTAAATACTCTGGTCAAGCTGTGGTAAAAATACTCTCCATTCTAACCTTTTCTCTTTTTCTGCTGACGAATTTATAAGAAATCTCTTCATAAACATCAAATTTAGTAATTTTATGACAAACCCATTTAGAAATTTGATCTTCAGAGTTCAAATGAAAAGAAAATGTTGATTAAATTTGGATATTTTTTTGAGCCGAGTCAAAACGATTTAACCCAATTATGTCCGAGTTAATTTGAAATCACTGAAGAAAACATTAAATTTCAGTAATCTCATGAAAAAGCAATGTTGAATTTTGATTGTTAGAAATTTGGGATTTTATATACTAGTAAGTTTATTTGATTCAGTGGGTTACTAATAATGATGTCAAGATGTTTGATAAAATGACAGAGAGCACTTCCAATAAGAATACTAACAGTAGGAAGAAAGAGATCACAAGGAGTACAACTGCTGTTGGATGAGTACAAAGACAAGCTCAAGTTGTATTGTAACTTTGAGGACATTCTTATACGTTCTAATCCGAAAAATACCAGGTACATCTAGTGTTTTATGATCAAAGTTTTGAGTAGATTTGTGGGAATTACATGCATTTGCTACTAGTTATTACATTCATGTCAGTTGTATTTGATTAGTCAAACTTGAAACCAGTATTTTGGAGTTCTTGATTGCATATAGTTCGCACAAAGTGGGTAGAAATGACAACCAAGAAAACCCATTGGAAAAGACACTTCTTGGTTGTGTTTGGTTGTCATGGAAAAGTGAGGAAAATAAGAATACCCATTGGAACTATTTGTCGGGTAGAGAATATCAGCTGTGGTTCACCAAATGGTGGAGCTTTTCACAAAATTTCTTCTTAATTTTTCTATCTATTATACACATGGGTCTAATAATTATGTAAAGAAGGTTTTCAGCCTGCTCTGACATGATATAATCTTCTGCTTCAAATGACATTGAAACAGCAATGTGAAGGCTCAGATCGAAGGTGAAGATGCATTGGTAATGCAGCATATTAAGTCTGGAGACTGGGTATAATCTTAACCTCATGTTATTTGCCGTTACTCTTGGTAATGTTGGACATTCTTAGACTTGAATACTGTTTATCATGGGAATGTGTCATTTTTAACGTATTAGACTTGTCAGAAACACATGAGGGCTACCGAAAGTCAGTCACTTGTCATGACTCATGCTTTTCTGTTTGTGTTGTTTTGTGTATGCATGTATGGTAATTAGTTTGATCCCGATAATGTATTCGATCTTAATCTATTCTCTTTTTGAATTTTTGTAGGTTGTGTTGCTAGACGAACATGGACTAGACATCGGGTCTGAGCAAATGGCCGATATGCTGGGAGATGCAGGAAACTCAGTATTCACTTAAACCCCAACTTGTACAAAATTTTCAAGACATCTAGGTGGCGTTTGGTTTTGTGACCCGGGTACAATTCATTGTTTCTGTCAAGGGTTATAGAAAGTCATCAGTATACTTGTTTCGTTAGGTCCGCCTTACTCTTCAGTTTTCTCTGAAAACATCCCCAAAATCATACCAGATTGTCTCTTACCAATTTCTTCATATCAACATAACATGTTTGAGGTTCTAATTCCAAAACCTGGCCAGACTCCACCAAAACTTTGGGATTCTATCCTAGTTTCCAGCTGCAAGTAGTTTTTTTCAGTTTTTAGCATATAAATAGTCGTATTCATTTGCAGGGGTCATCAACGGTATCGTTTTGCATAGGTGGACCTTATGGGCATGGTCGACAAGTGCGAGAACGTGCGAACGTAACAATCAAGTTATCCTCTATGGTCTTGAATCATCAAATTGCGTTAGTAGTCCTGCTTGAACAACTCTATAGGTAAGAAAGAAGCAACTTTAATTTTTTCAATTGATGCTAATCAAAATTGAACAATAGAATATATTCGGCTTCCATGTTTGACTTCTACAGAGCATGGACTATACTTAAAGGACAGAAGTATCACCACTGATGTGTTCTCCTTTGTGGTCTCACGAGTGAATAAAGCTCACGGTCAACAGCCTACAGGTATTAGTATTAGTAATAGTGAGGTCTTCACCTTCGGATTGGTGGAAGGGTAATCTCTTCTGTTGTAGTTTAGGTAATTTTCAGTTTATGTTGTTTCAGGCGCAGGGAGTTGTGGGTGAGCATTGAAAGTCACAGATGCAAATTGAAGACTGACTTCTGAGTACAGTTTAATAATGGCCGAAGTCATCTCTCGAGTGGTTCATCAAAGGTTTGGACGGCATCACAATTGCATTTGGGAATCAATTTTTGTATAAACATAGACATAATGAACGACCATGGTTTTATTTCCAAATGGTTATTGCTACAGTCTAGCTTGTTAGAAACATATCACCAAGCAGAGAAGTCTTACCATTTCATTGGGAATCACTCTAATTTTTCATGAATGCTTAGACATTGAAGAATGGCTCTCCTGAAGTTAAGGAAATTTTTTCTTTTGTCTCCAGGAAAGCGGCCTTGGCAATATAAATATTGCACGCTGAGTAAGAATCTCTCCCAGCATCATTATGATATACATGTACTAAAACCCAGGCAACTCTGATGTAGGGATGATGGATCCCAGCAGAAAGGAAGTTCTAATTTTTAGCAGGCCTGGTTCCTTGTAGTTTTTTGCTCAGCTAGAGTGGAAAATTTTAAGTCCTGTTTCGGGGTAAACCCTATTTACGTTTCTCACCTTGATGGAACTTTCAAGAGGACAAACATTTTCAACCGGTATGCAAACCCATTCTACATCGAAACAAGTGATGCTGCAGAAACCAATACTAACACTGTGATGGGTAGAGTAGTCTTAGCATAAAATCTGATTACAAGCCTTGTTCTATGATAACAGAAACAAGAGGCAATATGAGTGCTGTTTTAATGTTTAGTGGATGAACCAGCAATATCTTATTTTGCAGATTACATAAGTGCATTTCCAGCTGTTGGTGGAGGTTCTCCTCAGTCCTGATAGTTACTCTGTAGAAATTGTACAAGGTAAGTACTCTCACTTAGACTGCCAAAAGGCTAAAACTTACGGAAATCTGCACTGCAAAACCAACTAAATCACTAATATTTTATGCGTATATTTCACAGAGTTTTAGATTCAGAGCAGAAAGCAGTAACCCATTGAAGTTATCGCGATAGATGGTCACTCGGTAGGTGTAGAAATAGTCTTAATAAAATACAAAATTTAACAGACAAGTTTGTGTTTACTAAGGATGATGTACATTAAAAAACTGAATTCAGATCATTGACTTTGTTTTCGAAAACACAGCATATTTGGGGATATTCTTTCTTCCTTATTATCGAGTCCAAAAACTTTACTCCAATCAAAGAAACAAAACATGGGTTGTTATTATTCTAAGCCAAGAACTGGAAAAGTTGATGCAGGCCTATATTTGACAGATGATATCTGGATTCAGATATTTCTTCGTCTTCCTGTGAATTCCATCTACAAGTTCAAGTGTGTGTCAAAGGTATGGTTTTCCCTTCTCTCCGATCCTGAATTCATAAATAAGTGGGTTGATACCAACTGCAGCAGTTCAAATAAATCTCACCCATGGATTCTATTTCATAGCCTTAGTTTATTACCCAAAGGTGATAATCCAAATAGTTTCTTATTTTCTTATCCAAAAACACTGAAATCTCAATTTATAAGCGGCAATGAACATGGTTTTTCATTTAAATTTGTGTACCCGAAACCATATGAAGAAGATCTGATCCCTTTAGGTTCAAGTAATGGATTAGTATTATGTGGTATAAGATCAAGTAAATGTTATTATTGTGTTTGTAATCCACTTACTCGAACATGGGTTTCTCTTCCGCCACCTCCCACGTCAAGTGTGGCACTTCAATGTCTTCATGGTTTCATCTGCGAGTCCATTTCGTCATCATTACTTTCCGCAACTTGTTACAAGGTTGTCCGCATCCCAAATTTTGGAGAAAAATCGAAAAATTTCAACATTGAAATCTTTTCTTCCACTTTGGGTGAATGGAATACTTATCAAGTTTCATGCGCTCGTGATATCAAGTGGCAAATTGTTCCTTCTAACAGTATATTTATCCTTCATGGAATTATGTATTGGATTGAAGGGAGCAAAAGCATCCTTGCTTACAATCTGAACAATATGGAAGACAGTGGTGAAGCTGGGGGGCATATGTGTAGGTTGATCGATTTCCCTGACCGGGATCGGTATGGTAACTATTCGGGTTCTGCAGACAATGAAATTGCCAATACTCGTTGTCTTGGGGAATCAGAAGGCTTACTTTGTTATGCTACAATTCTGAGAAGTTGCAGAATGTTAAGTGTTTGGGTGCTACAGGAGGACTGGCGTTTGTTGCACAAAGACATTGATCTGAATAATTTCTTTGCAGCTTTGGATATGAAATTATACAAGTCTCAGTTACGTGGTGAAGATTCTGGACTACAACTAGGAGCAGGATACAGGATGGATTCAACTATGGCAACCTTGATTTTAGGCTTCAGTCCGGTTGACAAAAATGTTGTTTTGCTGAATTACAAAAGCTATTTTTGGGAGTACAACATTCGAAGTAGAAGATGTAATAAGCTTTTGGATCCTTCTTTCTTGGCTAAAAGTCATTCGATTCATCGCTATCATGTATTTTACCCATTTGTGCTGAAGCCAATGCCAACAATACTTCCACCACCTTCTTGGGTAGTCAACTCGTCTTCAAATCTCGAATCTTGAGTTGTTTTCGCTCTTCTTCTTGATGTTCATCTTCATATGTTGATGGCTATTGAAATGTATATTATCGAATATCGATCATACTGCCATCTGATCATATGTGTTTTGACATTTGTCTGCATCAAAATCTACCTCATGTAGTCATCTTCCAATATATATGGCTAAATAAATTTTTTTTTTTTTTTGAAAGTATATGGCTAAATAATTGGTGTGTAAAAAGAGACACTAAAAGTGGAAGAATTAATTGCAGAACAAAATTTACCACCCAGTGCAAACAAGAAAATTAAAGTAGGCCAGGCCCAAAGACATAAAAGCAGCCTGGTGGTATATTCATTCTACATCATAATGCATTGGATGATTGGCTATTTAAAGAATATTGACTACTTGACCGTAAATAAATGGCTAATTAAGTGGTGTGTAACAAGAGATGCTAAAATAAAATTCATATTAAAACAAAATTAACCATGCAGCTGCAAAAAAAACTTAGTTTCTAATGGAATGAAACAAGAAAAACTTGATGGCAATATGTATAATGTTTTATCTCGAACCCTTGCACAATGCTTCGTTTGCTCATATGGTATTCCGGTGCAGTTGTAGAGGAATCTTTTGTGCATATGCTTTCTCTTTTAGGTAGGTAGTCTAGAGGAATCTGGTATACCTGCAATAGACATAAGGATGAATCGAGAATCTATTACAAGACATACCTTAAATCAAACACAAGGAAGCGATTCAACGTGCTTGTATACTTTGGGATCGCGTATCCATTCTGGAGAATGCCATTCATGTGCATCATAAAGTTTTGTGCAGCTATTTTTTTCGGAATCATAAGAAATAATCACGTCACTATGATATATTAGTAAAATGAACTTTGGCGAGTATTCTTCTACTTCATCGATAAAAATTACTTTGTAACTACATATATCTCCCAACTCTGGATATGAACCCTTTAATCCTTCCATATCGACTTTGTATTTTAAAATCCAACCCGTATAGTTAGCATCCATTTCCAATACGTCGAAACATGTAGATATGTCAAGATTTAACAAGAGGCAAAGCAGATGCCCACCATACACATCAAGGCAATTGCCGACTGTGTACCACTGACCATCTTTCTCCCAAGTGCACAACACTTCACCTATTGTTTCTTGGTCGACATCGAAATAAATCAAAGACCCTTCGTTGGTGACCCAATTTAACGAGCCATTCCATAATACACAAGACTTGTACACCTCTGGAAAAATATATTCCTTTTCACAGAGTCTCCAAGAGGAGGTTTCAGAAGAATAGATTTCAATTCGTTTCATCGCAGAACCACCATTTTTTCCCCAAATACATATAACTTTGTAATGCACTGATTTCAGCGGATCCCAAGCTAATTCAATATCTTTAAGACACCTCATATCACTCCAAGAACACGAGGTAAATGTAGGTAGGTTAAATGGAGGTAATATTTTGTATTGTTTGGTGAGTGGATTATAAACGTAATACTTCAAATACGTCCTGGCAACACTATCGCAATTACTGCAAAGGAGGAGCCCGTTACAAGATTTAACGATCCTTTTATCCTCACCGGCAAAAGTTAGGGTTTTATTGAAAGGGACATAAGTACTATTCACATTCTCATCAATGCAGATATAACGATACTCACGGTTTGCATAGTTACATGAATATTTGTTCAAGAATAACCCAGGAATGTTAAGACGGCCTTCAATGCAATGTTTTTTGCGGATGAATTCAGGATCAGTGATGATAGATAGCCACTGTTTTGATACAGATTTGAATACAAGCAAGGATTTTAATGGTAAACGTGATAAAATCTCAAATAAAACATCAGTACCTGAAACAGATGATGAGACTGCATTATCGACACAAATCACACCTTCTTCTGTCGGTGGTTTTGCTAAAGATCGCATCTTTTAAATCACTTCCACAAAATTCTAATGCAACGAGAGGAGAAATAGTACTATATATAATGAAGAAGAGTGAATTATAGAACCCTAAAATTGTATTCCAAGTAACCCTGTTAGATCTAGCCAGCTGGACCAGCCTCGCTATTTACAAGCTAAATAACTTGGCCAGCACGGGCATGACTCCAGTATGTGCGGTTCGAGTTTTCAAACCTGGCTAACGGTAGCTTTTAAAACCCTGAATGGCTAAAACCTATGAAGCACGGATACACCGGTATTGTACCATGTCCGCGTCCGACGCGCGTCGGATACCGACACGATGCATGTGTAAAAATCTGTATTCTATTTTACTTGTTGGGTAATCTACTATGTCATGGAAATTAGTATAATAGTTAGGGTCTGTTTGGCAGCTTGGATTTATAAAAAACGTTGTCCAGGTTAGGGTATTTCTAGGTTTATCCAAGACTATCATGACAATGGTTATTTTAAATGGTGTTTGTTTTCCACATTGGGTTAATACAATATGTTGTTTGTCAACAGACTTGTATACAAGCTAAATTAATTAATTAATAAATAAATAAAAAACTACACCATATAAATTTACTAGGTATCACCCGACCCTACGGCCGGGGGCTCAACTTTTTTTTTTTAAATTTTTGGTGTTGTTTGGTCCGACGATTAGTAGCCTCCCACAAAATTTTAGTCGGCGTGTTATCACTGGGGTCGCGTTTAGTTAGCCTACAACCCGGGAGTTGAACCTGTAAAATAGTCGGGGCTATGCCGTAGATGTCTTGTTGGTTGGGTCAAATTGGTCTAGTTTGTGATTTAGAAATCTAGGGTTTGGTAGGGGCCTCTTGATGAGTGCCAAATAGTGCATATTTATACACCTTTTATTGGCATTTCACTCATCTTTGCGTTTAGAAATCAGATATTATCCCAGATTCTGTGTTTTCCTTGTTTTCAAGAATAAATATTTGTATTAATTAATTTTGTGTTTTTAGGTAATAAATAAAGCTCGGAGAAACTGAGGAGCCCAAAGAGCGAAGAAGTGGAGTCGAGCATCTATGGAACGAAAGCCAAAGCCGCGCGCAATTTGCAACCCAACAAGTAGCAACTCATCTACAAGACATGGGCTTGAGCCGGGAGCAACCGCGACCCGGATCCGAGCCCGTCCACTCCAAACCGTTGAGATCTCTCTCATCCACATCCTACGGTCGCTACAGCCTCCTCATCAACCCTCGATGTACTCGCGCAATACGGATCGCTCCAAAACCGGCTACCTCTCTCGGTAGTTCGGATCCTCCACCTCGCTAGATCCTACGCTCTTTGAAGCGTTCTTATCATCCCTATTTGTTCGTGCCTACGCGTCAAGAACCCATACCCCTATACCTAATCAAACCAACTCATTTCTCTTCTTCTCCTTCTCTTTCTTCTCTTTCTCTCTTTCCCACGAGCTCTGCAAACCCGACTCCTCCCCCATGCCTTTGCGGAGCCGCCTCACCACCACCAACTCCTTTATCTCTTTCTGTCACCATCATCACCACAATGGGGTCAAAGACCGCACCACCCACCTCTCTAGCTCTTATTTTCTCTCTCTTAGCTTCGCAACCCTAGAAGCTAACTTAGAGAAGATAAGAACTAGGAGTTGGTTAGCCAACAACCATGCATGGCGTTTCGAGAGCCGCGAAGAAGGGAACAATGAGTCGAGTATGGGTGTGATGTAATTTCATTTAATTTTATTTTTAATTGAATTTGGGTTTGGTAGTTTTAGGGTTTCTTTGTGCATGTATAAATATCAGTGAAGGATGAGTGTAGAAGACACGCCTGGGCCAGCTTCGGTGCTTCATTTAGTTTTGTTCTTGTTGTTTAGATGTCTTAATTCAAAGTGCTAGGGTTTGAGATGAAACCCTAGTTCACGTTCCGCTTATTCAACTATAATTGATGTGTTTTTCATGCTTAAAGTTTAGAGAAATTCAATTTAAACATCTCAATGCTCTGCTCTCACAATGAATGTCAAGCATCCATTGTAGTTAGGATAACATTGTCTATGAGTATGTTTCAGCTCATGCTTTAGCGACATTTCTATTTCTTTGATTATGTGTGCTTAACTAGACATGTAATGCTCTTAGTAGCACCTTTAGTCGATAATTGATCATCCACCTGGTGAAACTCCTTAGGTATATGGTAGCGACCGACACACTTCCTTTACTTGTATTAGGAACAAGAATTCTCAATTTAGTTGAAGCTCATAACTAGAACTAGAGGTGGATTTGATAACCCAAGCACTCCTCATCCTTATCTTTTACCTTAGTTTAGGATCATTGTCATTTCAACCTCGGTCGCCCGACACCAACAATCTTGTGTTACATTACCTTCACTTGAAATCAGTTTTAGAAAGCCATTGATCACATATAGAGCACCACAAGTCTACGTAGGTCGACCCGCACTTGCTCGAGTCCCTACAACCAAGACACTTTGTGCACTTGGGTATTCACCGTAGGCCATAAATTATACATACTTAAAGGCTACCAAGTTTTTGGCGCCATTCTTGGGGACAGCGCGTGCCTTGCTGATTTTTGTGCTTGTCTTTGCGAGTTCATATCCCCATGTACATATTCACCTTGTGTTATTTCTTTTAGTGTAACTTAGATTATCATTGCACTTAGGCTGTCTTGTAGTTATTCATTCTGCATCATTACCTTGTATCCGTAGCTTAACTCTTAGCTTAATTCACTTGCATCTGGCATGTTATTTGCTATTTTACGGTATTTGCATTTTTAGTCTTGTACATCTGCACATTGCATTTGCACCTTAGTGTTACCACCTCAGTTCATTTCCATAAGCGCTAGTTTGTTTTTTTTTTTTTTGCTTTGTTGCTTTGAAGTATTGAGAATCGAGATCATTTGGCTGAGATAATGTACTTGAGGAGCCGCTATACAACTCAAGGAAGGAACAAGAGCCGCAAAACTAGTGGATTGCTAAGCCCGAGTGAATACCGTGTATTGGCTTCTAAACTTTTCTTTGTATGGTGTATGTTTGATAACCCGAGTGCATGACAAACTTATTATCTTGCAACCCCTCGTAGTGCAAGTTTTAAGTTCCAACTTGGAGAGCCAAGTTGACGTGCATAACCAGTTGGTAAGCCTTAATCGAGCTTACAAATAACCATCAGATCCAACCCCTTGTCTGTTGTCATTTTCACTTATTGCTGCTAAGTCTTCTTGAACCCTTGTATGTAATCGTTTTGCTCGGCATTTGTGTGAACTAGCATTACATTGCATCTAAGCATTTAGTATACTTGCTTTGCCAATCGTAAACCCTGCTAAGTCTGTGTGCTTTCCCGGTGTGTACTCAGCAAATTTAAACCTTGTGAGCCAGCTACCAACTTGCTAGCCTACAAGTCAGAAGTTGGAGCTACCCTTTTGGGAAACAAAGTGTGGGCCAGACCATGCAAGCCCTCGCATTCTGCAGCTATAAACCACCATTTGGATAGCCTAGTTGGCTGAAGACTCAAAGTGAGACCTTGTGATAGTTCTCATCCGAACAATTGTAGCTTGTATTCGTGGTACACAAAACCCCTGAGCTTAAGAGAGGTTTGACATCAACTCGGACTTGGAAAAATCATCAACCTGTGATCTTGCATGTATGTGTAGGGTCTCAAACTCATGAGCCTTCTTTGAGCCCTTTGAGCTTACTTGCTTTGCTCGGCATTTGTGCATTTATTATCTGTGTTGCCTTGCCTTGCTAACCACCGAGCATATCCTTGCAACCCTTTTTAGCCATTGTCTTTGTGCTTAGTGCAGTCCCACTGCTAAGCTAAGCTTGTCTTAACTTGATCGCGGACTCATTGCACAACTACGAACTTACTTGAATGCATGCTTGACCCAACTGTATAACCACATGCATGCTCGAGTTGTGCATTGCACATTTGAGCCATTATGCACTTTGTGTGTTGAGCCAAGCCCTGAGTTTGTTAGCCCATTTTGCAAACCTGCTTGAGCTTGCCCTGTCAACTAACTAAAGTTTGGCAGATCTTTGTATCATCTTTTGAGAGCTAGTGCCCTGTGCTTTGTAGACCCTGAGTGCACAGACCTGTTGACCCTGCCACCCTTGAACAAAGCCAAACTGAAACTGTTGAGGTCAACTGAGTGAGTTGACATCAACCATCCCTGTTGACCCAGTTAAAACTGCTGATAGTTTGCAAAGCATTGCTCATCTGATCATCTGTAGCATTTGTGTGAACCCTGGGCATACCCCTGAGCATATCCTGTGGAAATTGAACCCTGTACTCAGCCCAGCCCCCTGTAGCTGTGAGGCTTAAATAACAATTCTGTGCAAACCTGGTTGTGTCCACTGTTGAATCTGCTGACCCAGTGAAACTTGCATAATCTTGAGTTGCATTTTTAATCTGTGTTTGCTAGATACCTTGTGCTGTAAACTTTGTGCTAAACCTGCCAATCTTTCTTTGTGTCTTTGTGTCTTTGTGGTGTGAATTACCACGAGCTTAAACTTTGGGCTCTTGTGAGCTGCTTTATAACCTTTGAGTTACTTTCTTCTTTGGGCTAAGCGAAACCAAACTTAGGCTCTGCACAAACATCACACCCAATCAATCCGAAATTTGTGCATCTTGTTCCAGCCTGCACAAACCACAGAAACCCAAATCACGAGAAATCCAACTCCGGGTCAATGCAGTGGCTCTTCTCATGACTAAAGCCCACAAAAGAGAACAAAACTAAGCCCACATCCGGGCCGCATTACCTGGCTTTTCGCTCAAACTAACACATCTGTTGGGATGTGCATATACTGAGCCCATAGTCTGCTAGGCTGTTTACAAATAGCCTGGGCCGAACCAACAGCAAGCCCACTTAACTGAAGCCCTCAACCTGGGCTGAACATAACCTAGAGCTCACACCCAAAACTTAGGCCTGCTGTGCAGTTTTCACAAATCGTGGGCTTCAAACAACAAATCCCAAACAAACCAAAACCAAATTGAGCCCACAACAATTTGGGTTTCCCACATAAACCAAAATTTACAAAAACCAAATGAACCCATTTAAACCAAACAAAACCCACATAAACCAAATTAGATTGTGAGTTCAATTTGAGTTATTAAACCATGTCAGGATTTTGGTCTGCATCTGGGGATGGAATCAAATCCCTTAGAGAGCGTGCTTACGGGCACGCTTCACAGATGAACCCCACATACCATAGTGACTTTAGGGAATTTTATGCGCCCTCTCGGGGCCTGACCTCACATACCTAATCACTATGAGCACATGTATCATCCATCACGGGGTTGAGAATGAACACTCTCCTCATACCCAGTCATCACTTTTAGATCAATTAGAAGCTCGACTATCCGCTTTAAAAAGCAATCTTGTCAAATCTAATTCCCACTAGGCAATATGAAATGCATGCTTGCACCTTATGTAGTGGCTTAGACCACCCTGCTGAATCTTGTTATATCTTGCATGATTTTAGACAGTCTAGGGAAAACCATGATAATCCAATGAACAGGGAAGTGTCTAGAAGTGACTATTGGGACCATAATCAACCTGCACACATGCATCATTCACCACAGTGGGGAGATGAACAATTTTATACTCCCCCAACTCCTAGTTTGCAATCAACAATGGATACACTCATGGAGCTAAATGCTAGGCTTGAAATGAATGCAATGCATGACCATCCATATAGCAACATGTCTGAATTTACCTTCTCTAGTGAACCTCATGCACAACCATACAATGAATATCCATATGAGGAATGCATACCCACTAGTGAAGACTCTCCTTCAATGGAACAACTCAAGATGATTCTTCAAATGAACCTGATTGAGTTACAAAATGATAGGATTGAAAATAGTGTTTCTAGTCTTACTCATGCAACTAACATTGAATATCAAGTTTTTGGCGCCGTTGCCGGGGATGAGTACACTAAAAATGCTACAATTTTGAATGGAGAGATGGATTTTTGCTATGATGATGATGATGATGATGATGAATTAGAAGAGCATGTGTATTTTGAAAATGTAGTAAAATCTTTAGGTTCAGAGACATTAAGTGTCTCTCCTGTGAACCCTATGAATGATGCTTCTTCTGATATTCATGCATGTGATATTGATGTGGAACCTGTGCAATTATCCTATGAAAATGAACATGATTTACCCTCTTTTGACTTTAGGAAAGTGTGTGATAGTACAAATGATTTTAAAAATGAAAACAACCTAGATGTACCTAACCTCTCTCTGAGTCACAAATTGATACTCCTCACCAAACCTAGGTGTAGTTTGTCACAAAATTGCAAAACCAACTTTTACGAAAATGCCTAACTTAGGCTTAGAACTTTGTGCTTCCCAAGTCCTCTTAGGCTATTTTGCATCAAAGTATAACACTCTTAAGGAGCCACAGTTGGAATATGTATGTCTGTCTGTTCTTAGCAAAACTCATTTTGAGTTAGACCTTTTGCATGATGTACCTTTAAAATTGCAAGATTTTGTGCTCCCAAACACACCGTTCACAAGTTTAGGTTTGGGGAAACTCTTTCACATTTGCGATCTTACTTGCACTTTCATATTATATTTGTGTAAGGTGTTGATGTTTGTATATATTTTCTATTGGGTTGATCCTCAACTCTTTAGGCTCGTTGGTTTATGGTAAATTTTCATTGTATATATCCGGTAGGACTTGTTAAATTTTCTTTTCTTACATCGGTTGAGTCTTCATGCGCATATATTATGCTAATCCGATATGATATGTTGGATTCTAGCTTTAACTAACGAAGCTCAACCTTGCTCTGCCGACATGTCAGTAATCTCTTCCCTTTCTCTTTTTGACATAGTTCTCTCGGTATGTGACCAGTTTAAATTTTCTATATGTAGACACATTGAGGACAATGTTTGATTTAGGTTTGGGGTGCATTTGCATTTAGAGTTTTAAGTGTTTTATTTTACCTTTTATTAAAAAAAAAAAAAAAAAAAAAAAAAAAAATCAAAAATTCAAAAATTTTAAAAAAAAAAATAATCAAAACTCTTTTTGTAAAAACCTCCAACTTTTAGAGATTTTAGAGTCACTAGCATGCTTTTAGCTATGTTTACATAGAGATTCTGACCGAAATAACAGAACTTGGAAGTACGGAGAACACAATCGGGTTCCTTAGTTGATTAGAGCGTTAAGTTGGATTTAACCATGAGGGCGAAGATGGTGCTGTTAGATATTCGGTAGTAGAATTGTGATCACCCATAGTGGAGACTACCCAATTTACATCAAGTGAGGAACCAACCTTCAATTTTTTGCAACTTTCTAGAAAAGCTGTTAGAGTGTGTGTCACCGTACGTAAATTCCGGGTAGGAATGGTTAGCTACCCAACTTCGCACCAATTTCAGCACTACTTTTGATCTCTTGAGTGCTAGTTTTTGTCAATCATGAGGGTGATGTCTAAAGATGAAAACTCCTTCTAAATATCGATTTGCAGTTAGCATCTCTCTCTCTCTCAATCAGCAAGACCCATAGAAACACATCATCGTCGACAACCGATAGAATCGAATATGGAAAGAAAAATTGATATAGTCCAAGGTTTTTGTGCAACAAAGAAAAAGAAAAGAAAATAGGATGAGAATTAATAAAATTTATAAAATCAAGACAATACAAGTTGTGGAAAAATTGAGGGATAAAGTCCTTTGTCCATGGAGTTAGTTGTTTCATTATTTGTATTTTTATTTTCACTTATTAAAAAAAAAAAAAAAAAAAAAAAATCAAAAATCAAAAAAATATTGTAGTTTATTTTCTTATTTTTGCTACCACCATGGTAAAGAAGAGTTTAAAAAGAAAAATCCAAACAACAAGGAATTTGAGTAGAAAAATTAAAATTTGTCAAGTTTTTGTGAAGTTTAGAAGTTTAAATAACATCAACAATTGAAGGCTTAGAAAGACCCGAAGATTGAAGACATTTTCTATGGTTCTTATGAGAGATTGATGTTAATTGCCGATCGGGTGAGAAGTGAGTGAGTACTCCCACCCCTTACTAATGGTTGATTTCCTTTCTTAGAGATCATCGTGAAAAAAGATTCTTTTTGTCCACACCTCACGTGGAGTCTCAGATTTTTATTTCGGAAGGTTATCCTTCTTACCTACAACGTGTGCGGGATTTCTCTCTTTATTCCTGCTGCACACATGAGAGACTAAAAAAGCGATCTTTTTGAGTGCAATTATCATAAAACCCTAATGGTGAGGCGGAAGTTGAGACTTATGATCACAATCGAATCCGGAATTCTTTCATATGGTATGGTTACTTCTCGCTCGGCACTTAAGGATGAGAATGCGTTCTTCGATAGTTCTAACTTCCGTTACTAGCATGCAGAAACTCTATGTCCTCATAGCTTCTAGGATGCTTGAGACTCTTTTACACTGCGAAGTTGGAGAAGGTTTTGTGGGTACACCTCGGTAAACCCTCACGAGACTACAACTCGTCCACTAGGGACACCTAGGGGTTTAAAGGCTTAGTGCATACGCTAAATGCATTCGAGAGACTGCGACAGAGTATAGTTAGGATTTCTTATTTTCTGTTTCACTTGAGGACAAGTAAAATTCGAGGTTTGGGGTATTTGATGAGTGCCAAATAGTGCATATTTATACACCTTTTTATTGGCATTTCACTCATCTTTTGCGTTTAGAAATCGGATATTATCCCAGTTTCTGTGTTTTCCTTGTTTTCAAAGAATAAATATTTGTATTAATTAATTTTGTGTTTTAGGTAATAAATAAAGCTCGGAGGAAACTGAGGAGCCCAAGAGCGAAGAAGTGGAGTCGAGCATCTATGGAGCAGAAAGCCAAAGCCGTAGCGCTTGTGAGTTGCAACCCAACAAGTAGCAACTCATCTACAAGACATGGGCTTGAGTGGAGCAACCCGCGACCCGGATCCGAGCCCGTCCACTCCAAACCGTTGAGATCTCTCTCATCCACATCCTACGGTCGCTACTGACCTCCTCATCAACCCTCGATGTACTCGCGCAACACGAGATCGCTCCAAAAGCCGGCTACCTCTCTCGGCCGTTCGGATCCTCCACCTGCTAGATCCTACGCTCCTTCGAAGCGTTCTTATCATCCCACCTTGTTCGTGCCTCAATCACGAAGAACCCCATACCCTATACCCTAATCAAACCAACTCATTTCTCTTCTTCTCCTTCTCTCTTCTCTTCTCTCTTTCCCACGAGCTCGCAAACCCAGCTCCTCCCCCATGCCTTTGCAGAGCCGCCTCACCACCACCAACTCCTTTATCTCTTTGTCACCATCATCACCACAATATTTAGCCACGCACCACCCACCTCTCTAGCTCTTATTTTCTCTCTCTTAGCTTCCAACCCTAGAAGCTAACTTAGAGAAGATAAGAACTAGGGTTAGGTTAGCCAACAACCATGCATGGCGTTTCGAGAGCCGCTGGGGAAGGGAACAGCGGGTCGGAGTATGGGTGTGATGTAATTTCATTTAATTTTTATTTTTAATTGAATTGGGGTTTGGTAGTTTTAGGGTTTGCTGTGCATGTATAAATATCAGTGAAGGATGAGTGTAGAAGACACGCCTGGGCTAGCCGAGTACTTCATTTAGTTTTGTTCTTGTTGTTTAGATGTCTTAATTCAAAGTGCTAGGGTTTGAGATGAAACCCTAGTTCACGATTCCGCTATTCAACTATAATTGATGTGTTTTTGCATGCTTAAAGTTTAAGAGAAATTCAATTTAAACATCTCAATCTTTCTGCTCTCACAATGAATGTCAAGCATCCATTGTAGTTAGGATAACATTGTCGAGTATGTTTCAGCTCATGCTTTAAGCGACATTGCTATTTCTTTGATTATGTGTGCTTAACTAGACATGTAATGCTCTGAGTAGCACCTTTAGGCGATAATTGATCATCCACCTGGTGAAACTCCTTAGGTATATGGTAGCATGGACTTCCTTTACTTGTATTAGGAACAAGAATTCTCAATTTAGTTGAAGCTCATAACTAGAACTAGAGGTGGATTTGATAACCCAAGCACTCCTCTGTCACTATCTTTTACCTTAGTTTAGGATCATTGTCATTTCAACCTCAGTCGCTTCGACACCAACAATACTGTGTTACATTACCTTCACTTGAAATCAGTTTTAGAAAGCCATTGATCACATATAGAGCACCACAAGTCTCTGTGGGTCGACCCGCACTTGCTCAGTCCTACAACCAAGACACCGTGCACTTGCGGTATTACCGTAGGCCATAAATTATACATACTTAAAGGCCTACCACCTACGGCCCCGGCCGTGGATTAGAAAATCTAAGGTTAATTTTAGTCACCGCATTAAAATTAATCGTGAGCACTATAAGTTAGTCGTAACATGCGACCATGGTGTTCTATTTGTCATTGGCCATGGCTAATAATCCCGGCCGTGGCCCCTTAAATTTTTTTGGAGTAATGAATAACATGGTCATTTCCTAGGTGTTGTGTTGGTCAGATCAAATTACCCGGGGCCAATGTGTATGGCCGGATCAAATTGGTGTATGGTGTAACACCGAGCCTACATTTAGGTAAGTCGTGAGTCGAGCTTATAGATTATCCGGGTCTGCAACCCCGGTGTTGTGTTAGGCCCCTGCTATGGATTGTCGGTTTAAATTGGTGTAGGGTCGAAAATTGAACCCTCATTTAGGTAAGTCGTGATTAGGTTTAATGTCTAGGGTAGAACATTGACCTAATGTCAGTAGAGTTTGTTTAACCACCGGTACTATTAACTCTTCTCTGTTGAGTTTCGATCTACCTCCATTAACTCCACTATATACTCCACTATATATTTTGATACATCGTAATTGCTAAACATATAAAACATTTTCACTAAGAACTAAAAATCCAACTATAGACACACATGCCTTTGTTTGCACTCCACCTGAAGTGAAGGTGTTACCCTCCAACACGAAGTTTAAACTAAAGTCAACGTTTTCGTTCCATTTTAATAGTTTATCCCTAGGAAAATTTATGATACATTTATATTACGCATCTCACAATTCACACGGGACATAAATAATCACACAACATGTAATGGGCCTTTGAGGTGGCAATGGTTAACCATGGAACATCGTTTTCAATATCGATACTCATATACGAGTTTTTATTGGAAGTTTTCAAATAATGCTACCGAGTTTTAGTGAACGTGGTTAACATATAACAATGCATGTCATCTCCCCACATATAAAGCTCTAATAATATCGGTGGAGAATGGGTTCCAGTGGACTTTATGTTGAAAAACACAATTATATATGAGGAACCGAAATCTATATTAGGTTAATTTGTTTGTAATTAGGAAACCCGATTATAAGAGGAAACCCAGTAGTTTGTCCCAAATTACTGTTGGGACCGTGACAACATCAGGAAACCAAGGGGATTCGACGACCAAAAATATACCTCGCCCAACTATCGATCCTCGCCGCCGGATGATGAAATCGATGGTCGGACTCCTGTAGTTAGTTTCCTTGTATCATTTAAAAAAATTTAATTCGAAGTTTTCAGCTTTCAATCGAGAGAAAAAAAAAATCAAAAAAAATGGTAAGAAAGTTATTTACACGGTTATAACGTGCGTGATAACGGAAAAGCGGTTCTAAAAACGCACGTTAAAATGTTATTTAGAAGAAAAAAAAACATTCAAACTAATTTTAGAAAAAAGTTATAACATGTATGAAAGCAAAAGCATTACTATTAAGCTGCCGTTTTTTCTTTCTATCGGCCTAATAAAGGCACGGGTTGGGGACCCTCACGGCTATGGTATATGGGTGTGGCCGTTTTTAACTGGACGTTTTTAGAGGTAAAAACGGACGTTTTTAAAACGTTGGTCCAAAATAATAAAATGAGAAAATGCAGCGAGAATCGATGGACTGATGTAAACACAACGGATGGATGTAACATAAAAAGAAAGCTATTCAGGGTGAACTTTGGCGGCTGATATAAAAAGAAAATCAAAGAGAGCAACACGTCCAGGAGGGAGTTTATTGTACGCCATGAACATCATCATGATGATAATTTCTTAAGTGATCAGCAAAAAGTCCTTGGTTACTTTTACTTTAATCGTAATTATTAGCCTTACACTACATACAAACACGTTTTGATCAATATTTATGTAACACAATAACACAGAAATACATGAAGAACTCAATATGTATAATAATCATGCATGCATATATATACTCCCATGGTCACCATCGTATCTTTCATGTTGGTACTGATGCTTAGCTGCTAATTGAATCTCGTGTATTCCTCCTTCTCTCTTACCCTTCAAATCTTCTTTTTCCATTAGTATTTCTTGCCCATTAGTATTTCTTGCTCAGTCAATATAAGAATTCCATCTAATCGCTTTCAAAATCAGGTGATATGGAAAAGGAGTTCAAACAAACCAGTAAAATTTTCAAGGTTGATATTAATTATCTTGAGCACGATCAGACTGGGTTTTGAGGATTCATAGTAATAATATAAAGATCAGTAGCTAGTTCAGAACTATCATCAACGAATGCCTCCATGGTCGAATACATAAGAAGTTTAACCAAGAAGAAAGGACTATATAGGAATACGTTTCTTTTCGTCAAAAAGAAAAGCTAAGCTACCTTGATGTTGCAATGAGAAGGCTTCTTATATAGAGGTACACAGACACCAAGAATGGAAGAAACACGAATTAGCAAACCTCGCTAACTCCGGTATTCGTTTTCTGTTAGGAAACATGAATCAGTTTGGTGCGCAAGTGTTGATGGTGGTTTCTAAACAAGGGGTAAAAACGTAAAACCCCATGACCTAGTGTTACCCGCAACACATTAACTAAGAGCATTTAACTCAGGTGTAAATAATTAATAGGAGGGAAGGAATGGATTTGAGGAGGGAAGGATTATGAGGAGGGAATTAAAATTCAAGAGGAGGGATTGACCCTTAAAAAAATTATTAAAATGTCAATAATATCCTTAACTGTAATTTTTCCAATGTTAGGTTAGCGATCTTCGTTCTCATATTTTATTTTATTTTGTTTTGATCAGAATCGTTCTCATATTTTGATATCTCTGCTATGCATAGAATTACACCAAATGACGTTCATATCAATGACATGAACGAAGTTAAATACTGTTATCTTCGAAATACTAAGTTTACGTACGAAGGCCAATCTAAGTAGCTACTCACCTAATCCAATCATTTGATTTGCTCTAAACTAAACTATTTGTAAAAGTGTCCCGTATTTTACCGTAGCTTGGATACTAATCTTAGTAAAGACATGGGAAAAGCATAATTAGCAGAATTCCTAATAAATATATAGCTACCCTTTTATGGAGATTCATAACTTATTTGTGATTCAAATAGTTCTTCACAATTAGATAAGCTTCCGAGGATAAAGAAAATTCTTCAACTGGGTGGATACATTCATCCGAGTCGTCCATCGCCAAAAGAAATCCTGTTTTATCTTTATCAAAGAATACACAATCTTCCCAACCCTGCTAGCGTCTTCCATGATCTCTAATAGCGATCACACTTATAACTAGTTGTTCGATCTTTAATCAATCGCTTTTATGAAAAACTAGGGTTTGTGGATGAAGAAGGTAACATCGATGGAGTTTTGGGAGTGATAAGGGTGAGTTTGGTATTCCGTAAATATTTAGAACACGTAACATTGACCAAATATTGACCTTAGTTTGGCATTTGATTTCCTTCCCTCCTCAAATCCGTTCGTTCCCTCCTAATAACAAGGACTCCAAGTCGACCGGCTAACATTTATATACGAAATTTAGCTTCGTTAGTTCATAACTTATGCCAAATTTAGCGTAAAAAATATGTTCATCCAACAAAAATAGATTTTAGGAAATTTCGTGATGACCAAAATTACGAGGCACGAGGGTATATATTTTCGTTTGAAATTCTTCACGATTGAATTTTAGTTTTGCTTCAAATCGTTGATTATGAATCCATGAACCGAGTATATAACAAATCTATTTTTTTCATTCATTCGCTTCTTTTTTCTCACATCACAAAACCTAATCTTTAGTTCTTCACTCACCACCACTACCTCGGTCCTTTCTTGTGTTTGATTGTTATGTAATTGTTGGTGATTTATTTTGTTTTGATTTTGTAGGTGAGGCGAGGTAGTTCGAACTTAGAAAATCGGTATTTCATCGACTTGATTTGTTTTAAATGGTAATCTCCCCTCTCTTCGATTTATGTTATTGCATTGGTGAAGTGTTATTTTGTCATAGTGATTTAGTCATCTCTAATCTCTATTTGTTTCGATTCGTAATATTTGATTTTCAAATCTTTGTTGATTAGTAAAGTAACTTTTGTTTTCTGGAGTGTCTATTTAGGTGTATCAAGATGTATATTTTACTTTCAAATTTTAAACGACCATAAATTAAGATTAAGATTTAAGTTTAGATTTTAAGTTTAAGTCTGTTTTGAAACAATGGAGCAAAACGATATCAAGATTATATATGCAACAATAGCATTTGGTATGGGTAAATTGACTTTTGCACTAATTTGGTTAGAAATATAGCTCATATCTGTATCATTTGTTTGGTTATGGATTTTAGGTGTCAACAAACCTCATCCATCATTTGTAAAATGATTTCTTCATTCATAAAAATTAGGAAGATTGGGGTACGGTTTTCTTAGTCTCGCATTCATAGTTTTTCCTCATATTTGTAGGTGGTATTCAAGTCATGGTTATATCTTGATACAATATGTATTAACTATATGCTTTAATGCAGGGAGTTTCTTTTATCTCCATATCATTTCGATTTCCGTGTCGTTTTTAATTAGGGTTGATAGTGGAAGATGTTAGGTTCATAATCATGATTAATAAAATTTTAGAGTATCTCGGTAGCATGTGGTATTCTTTTTGTGCCAGTCTTAGTTGGTAAAAGACTGAAAAGCCCATTTCTCAATATATAGTACATTTGATAAATATATAGGGTAATTAATTTGTAATACTCTTGTGATCGGAATGAGTAGTACACCTTAAATTTGTGTGTATTTTGGGATCAAAGTAGTATTTGCATGCCTTTTTGTGTTATGTCATATCTGGATTTTTAAGATTTTTTTTTGGGTTTTTTGACTTTTTTGTTGTTAGTTTTCATTGATTTTTGTTATGTTAATTTGATTTTATTCATAATCATCATCTCTTAAAACTTATGAATGTTATTTTTTCTTCAGTTAATTTACTTTGGTTTGAGATATTAGTCTCGGGATGCTTTTATGAGTTCTCCTCTTTGTATAACTTTTTGGGCGACTAAATTCGGTTTCTGTATTAGAGGAGAAAGATATACATGTTTCTTCTTGGCTAAACCATTTAGTATTAGACCATTGCCTCTTCTTAATTATTTTCAACAATTTGTTTTCAATAATAACACCTAATTCTCCTACTACCAACATGCCATCACTCTCTCTTTCTTTCTCAAAGTTTGTAGATGACTAAAAAATACTTCAAATTTGTGTATACGAGAGTTAAATTAGTTTAAGCATGCTAATTAATCGGTGGTGCAGTTTATCTTGATCGAATGGAGTTTCATGATGCGGAGAATAATACATTGCTTGATCGAGTGTAGTTTCATGAATCTAAAAGAGTTAAACAAAATACTAGATAGGCATGTTTGTTGCGTTCGGGTCTTATATTTGTTGCATTCCTTTTGGATATAAATTAGTCTTCACATCTTATTTTATTTGCATTAGGAAGGAGGGAGATTTTCGGAGGACTCCTTGAAGAATGTTGTTAGGGTGTAGAACCACTCAACCAAGGAATTTCAAGGTAGACACTTCTAATAAATTCAAATCGAGAAAATGCATCGGAATCACTTCTTTTATAACACATTAAGTTTTTTGAAATGTGTAGTGAATGTCTTAGTGGTCGGGCCCTTAAAGATGACTTATAACAGTGTGAACTGATGATAAGTCAATGGGTACCTACAATAGCATAAGTAATATCAATGGGCGGCTAGGATGCGTACTAATATTTCGTTTTTGGTTGTTTGCAACACGAAATAAGGACTCTAGACTGATCTTTCTTCATTTACCGTTATCTTTGTGTTTAAAGAAGAGATCCGCTGGTGCAGAGGGCAACAAACAACTACCAACTCATGACACAATACGATAAAAGATGGAATTGCCTCTAGATTCATGGGTAAACTACGGGTGTTATAGGATGATAGTTAAAATGAAGGTGAAGACACCCTTTTATTATGTGAGTGAACTATACAACCACCATTTTATATATTTTGTTAGCTTTCATGGGAAGAGTCTTGACTTGGTCGATTGTTTTCAACTGTGGTATCTTGGGAAAAGTCATGTCTTGGTTATTAGCCGTTCAACCCTATTAATAAATCTGTTTTAGCAAATTTTGTTTGACATTTCATACCCTTGATAGCTAAATATTTCATATGCATTCTTGCGAAATTGGAACAAAATCTGCGGTATGTTTTAAACTCTAGGATTTGTATTTTTATCAGCAATCTATAAAGGTGTTGCGAATTTTTATTTGATTTGTGCTCATGTCATTACAATGTTATTGTTGCTGGTAGTTCCATTGCCTAATCATGTAAAGTCTAAAGTCTATGCAGATGAAATCGACCGTTTCTGTATCCACTACTAAGGGCATTTCCACCTTGGGGATTCATATATAATAATCTATGTGCTCAGCACCAAAAATGTCTAGCTGCAAACCAGCGATATAATAAAAATGGTAAGCATTTGGTAGGATTGAGGTTAAGTCTTACCTTATGTGGTTCTGCATAGTAAAAATGATGGTGCAGTTTATTGAATTAGTCTTACCATATGTCCTTTGAAAGTCCTAATTGAAAATAAAATCATTATATGTACGGTGTCTGTGATGATGGAGCGGCTGGAATCACGTAGTTTAAAACTAACTTATCATGTATTATAGGGAGTATTCCTAAGTCTATTTTGGTTTTTAACAAAGAAAGTGCTTGATTGATCACATAAATGGTGATAAGTTAATGCTGGAAAAGCAGAAATAACATAAAGAAATGTTATGCGATCAACCTGTTGCACTTAGGTAGAATTTTGATAGTGTTTGTTTTAATCAAAGTCTTAACAGAGCTTTATTTTTAGATTAGTTTTGCAGGTAGTTTTTAACAAGGATTAGGCATGACAAATCAACTGAAGGAAATATTAACAAGAAATATTTCTACTTATAGTTCACTTTTATCATTTTTTCTTCTTCATGCGACCGGAGCGAGGAAGAGAATGACTCGAAGTAATTTTAATGGCGGGGAATGTGAAGAAGCTAACAACATGATTCTTGATAACGGAGAATAGGTAGATAGAACTAGAAAATCGTCATTGTGTGCTCGAATAAAAATGGTTTTTGTATCTGCATATTTTTTCTTAATAAAGGGGGTTGCCACTATGTGGTGCAGTGGAAGCGTATCTGACTCTAATGTCAAAAAATGTTGCATAATCGATTCGTTCTCATTCTCCCATATAATCACTTTCTAGGTGATGTGATCTTGCGAGGCGATGTTAGCTTCATTTTTCAGTTGAAGCTCGCAACAAATTCAGAAAATAAAAGGTAGTCCTTATCCTCCAAAGACTTTAGATAGTTTGAATCTTCTTGGCACGGAGTGTTAAAATCGCCACTTTGTATGCCCTTGACATGTGAGCAAGGCCCCATCTCATTTATTGGTTTGATGCTTTTTGGCACGAAATGTTAGGAAATTCTCAATCCTAGCATATGTCCCTGTAAAGTCAAGGTCTTACGGTGGGTTAAGCAAAAGTGTTTCGGGTTTCAAATGTTCAAGTGATTTCTTATTCAAGTTACCTTTATAGATGCAAATTCTACTGACCCTGTAACTTTTCAAAGGGTAATGTAGATTAATTTGATACACAAGTCATAGAAAGATTTGGCATAAAAAGATTTGGATTGGTGGTTTCTGAAGGTAGTAATGTAGATTAATTTGATACACAAGTCATAGGTCATAGAAAGATTTGGCATAGAAAGATTTGGATCGGTGGTTTCTGAAGGTATGTTCATAAACCCGACATAGTAATGTGAATTTATTGAGAAGGTTTTTGAGCAATACGTGTTGTATTTTTGATACTCTTCTTGGCACTTGAATGATTCGATTGATTATGTGAAGTATTTTTCGAGTTCGGTAACATTGTGTCTGCAGAGTTGTGTTTCAAGATGGTAAAAGAAGTGGTCCATATATGTCTATAAATATGCGAAATCAACATCGCCCCCACCACGCCCATAGGTATGTTTGTTGTCCGAGTACTTCATTTTATCTCAATATACGAACTTTGATATAATGATCATGTGCGTTAGAGTTCGCTCTATTAACTACGAGTCTCACGCCCATTGGTTGGGTTTCATATGGGAGAAATTCTCAAATTACTGTTTACATGGGGATTTCAAAACATGGCTATTTAGGAAATAATTATATACGTTGGTTACCTACTCCAATTTTAAATGAAAAGGAAGTAAGTTAACCATTTGGTCAGAAATATGTGGGAGCTCCGATCTGCATAAATTACTTCTTGCACAAGTGGATTAACCACCGATAAGAAAATCGGATAATATACATCTCAAATAGCTACATGTTGCTTCAGGTCAATTATATAAATGTTCTGGTTATGAAGTGCACAAAAAGAAGAAAAAATGGCATGTTCCTTATTCTCGCTTTAATTTGTTTTCTTTTTCTGCGGATACATACTTTTAAAAGAGCATATACATGAAGAGTGAGGCGGTGAGCAACATTTTTCATTGAAGTAAATTTAGACGAAAGCATGTGAAATGCCAGCCCAACATTTCAGCGTTAATCCTTGATCATTTTCAAGCAAGTGGTTTATTACGGGGCGCCACGGACACGATTTGTATTTGAAACATTAGAACGCACATTTTTGCAATGGTTAACTTCGTATACTTTTGGTTTTATTGCTCTTCGTTAAGTAGGTGACACCATCTTTGAATTGATTACATATGCTACATTGGTCTTGAAGCCCCATCATGGCTTTAGCTTTTATAACACATGCGACATAACATAACTTCATTTAGTTAGTGTGCTTTTGCTTAAGATTGTTGCCTTTAAGGCCTTTATGATTAGAAAAATACACACTAACCCTATTTAGTTGTGATTTCATGAGTATTTTCAAATCAACCAATAATCTAAAAGGCGAACTATTTCTCTGGATGCAATTAGACTATCGTGGTCCCGAGAAAGTGTATGCGATTAGTCAGCTTACAAGCAAGTTGGAGTTTGAATTATTTCTTTTTAACCACAAGCTTGCATAAGAATTCAGCATTTGCGGAGTTCTCTTGATAAGATTATTTCGGCAATGGTGTTCCATCCTTAGTTTGATTGTGTTGGCGGTAGAAAAATGTATTAGACTTCATGGTTTTCATCTTTGCGAGAAGGTTGTCTTAATGACGGTAATTAATTTTTCCATTACAATATAAGCAAATCGTTGGTTTCTATATGTGTTCCTCCTACTTAATGATTTGTTGTCGAGGAGTTTGGATGAAGGATGTTAAAAGCAGAATTTGGGTATACTAAATGCATCTCATAGCGAGTTCTTTGATGATATGTATTTCCAATGAAATCATGTATGGCAATATCAGATCGATCAATTGATGAATTTGGAATCTGTCGATAAGTCTTGAACTTCTCTAATTTTTAGCCAAATGAAATGCGCAATGGTGTAACTTTGCCAAAGCTTATTATTAATATGGTTGGTGGAAAATATGATTGGTCATGTTCCTTGTTGTTTTTGATATCTGCATTCATATGGTGGCAAATTCTCAAACTCTCGAGTGTTATCATGATAACAAGATTGGTAGATGCCCTGACAGGTTTCCAAAATGACCGACATTCTTCGGGCTAAATATGAATCTTTGCAAGATGCTAAATAAGCGGTAAGAAGGTGCGGTGTTACAAAACGCCTTCCTCGGAACTGTCGTGCATGAGTCAAATATGGATCTTTGGAAGATGCTAAATAGCGGTAAGCAGGTCTACAGTGTTACAAAATGCCTTCCTACAAAGCTGCTCGTGCACGAGTCGTGATGAAGAATTTTAATAATTTCATTACCATTATTTTAGTATTAATAATTGATACTAAATACGTGGATATGTAAAAGATTTTATGCAAGTTTACAAAGACGCTCGACATACTAAGTGAAAACATATGTTAATTATGAAATTAAATCATGCCCAAACCATCAAAACTTATTCAATTAATGGGGACAAACCTCATCATCCTTGCTAACGACAATGGAATATTCACGGCAATGGAAAAAATAGTTGAAGTGTTTATAGATAACAATATTAGAGTAACAAAAATGATGGCATTTCCAAAGCTACATGTACCTGTAATGTTTATGTTTAACATAATTTTCGAAGAAAAAAAAACAGAATGCAACTTCTTAAGGAATAATTTTGTTTCGCAAAAAAAAAAAAAACTAGGAAGAGCTGTGTAGAAAAATATTAATTATAATGGGGAAATTAATGGTCTTTAGATTGATACTTGAAGAAAGAAGCTCCATATTTCTTGGTCTAAAAGCAAATGACATATTCATTATGATAATGCTTTGGAGAAAGTATATCAATTAAATAAAAACGAAAATGTAAGTACAACTCCTGACAGAGAATAACTCCAAAAACCTACTAAGAAAGACCTGATAAGAAAAAAGAAAGTTTGACACTATAAAAAACCACAATGACATGCCAACATTGATCGAGCTAGATGAACAAGATGGTGAAATGGACGAGATTATGGAGAGGGATCCTGACATGCCACGAGATAGATGAAGAAGGCAATGAAGTATTTATTTATTAATATAGATTATAAATAGCATAGGTATTTATTTTTAGACACATCACTTTTGGAACAATTATTATTTTCCGACGGTATATTGTTTAAATTTTCTTAGCCAAAACGAATTGTGGTAACAGTGCTACCATGGCGTTCTGTTTTTGGGACCACTACTCATCTTGGGGACCAGTGCTCATCTTGGATTAGGTTTATTAAGCTGTATCATGCAATTACGCTTAGGTAGTAGTTCAAACACCACTAACAAACATGTAATGCTATCTCTGCAGTATAACTCTACATGCACACTTCTTACATTTCACATTTCTCTTTGTTTTCTTTTGAAAATTGCATTTTCACAAATCTGCATGTGATATATATATATCTTCCAAAGCTTTGCCAGACAAAGTCGTTGGATAGGACAATTTTCTTATTAAAAAATGGTTGGACAAATTAAACATGTAATTATGTTCAACTGCAAATAAATATACACATATAACATTTAATTATTTATATTTTCCCATAAAATTAAGTTTATAATACTAAATTTAAATCATCAAATCACTATATAGCTAAAGTATTTGAGTAACCTATCTCTTTAAAAAAATTAAACTAATCATAGTGTTCAAGAAAATCTCTGCATTTGTCCACAGTGCGGGCGAAGCCTGCCATGCTAAATTCAATGATCACATAGAACCCGGTGCGTAGCACGTGTTACATTCAATATTACGAAGTACATGAAAAGATGAATTTTCTCCTAGAAAGGTAGAGAATTTAGCGTAGTGGTCTTCTTATTGGTTTATTATTGATGTAATTTTCAGAAAGAGCATGTTGATAGGGGCAAGCGATGGGGGGATTTGGAGAATTTGATAAAGAAATTCCATAGGAATTCGAGGATGGAATTGTATCTATTGGTGGGTACATTGTTTCAGGGTAATTATTTCCCTCTGTACATTATGGTTCGTAATAGTGTTTACTAGATAATTTGTACTCATGAGGTTTTTCTTTCTACCATGTGTCGTTGAACTACGAAAGCAACAAAGAAAAGTACCCAAAAAACATATGTACGAGGTGAGTATTCGTGTCACATATTGTTCCGGGACTTGCTTTCGAACAACACGCACGTATTACGTATCATAATTCAACTGTTTCATAAAAGGCAGTGAAAATCATCTTCATAGTCTTCCAATCTGTTATACTCCTTAAGTCCTTCGATATTTGTTGTGGAACCAAACTCACCTAAGCAAGACTTAAACATATAAAAACTAGATATAAGTGGAAGGCCCTTCATGATCTCGGAGGACCGGATATTTTATGCCCTAATGACAATCAATCATGACTCTTTTAGTTTTTTAGCTTCCAATTGAGAGCTTTATATTTATCATTACCTCACTTGCAACCACAAAAAATAATTACACAAGTTACGTACTCAATTGACGGATTTGTTTTGTCACATTTTAATCAACCAATATTCTTAAAAAAGATAATGGTGTTATCGAGTCCGATTTGGGTTAAAAGGGTATTTTCATATGATCTATTGAAGCTTCTCTATTTATTTGTATTTTGATTTTGATGTGTAATTTGGGTTTGTAATTTTTCAATTTAAGTAAAGAAAAAGTAGGGGAAAATCATTATAGATTTAATAAGGACTTTTGGTTCGCTAAAATCCTACATATTCATTCCATAAATTAAATAAAAGTTCTAATCATTTCATGTGAAAAAACAAATTCTACTTAAATCAACAAAAATATAAGAAATTGGTACAAAAAATCCATACACTTGGATTATGAAAGGGTATCAAATTTTTCTCTCAATTGAAACTAATCATACTAATCAAATTTATAAGATTTTTGTTAAATATTTAGATGTGTCCCACGTGCGCCCCGCCACCCGAATCAAAAATTCCATGGACCCTTTGCATAGATAGAATCAAAGATCTAAACGTGACCAGTAAAGAAGAAATTTAACGAGAGGAATGATTACCCATGTCGAACGAGGCAAAAGGGTTCAAACCAGGTCCAAGAACACGAAGATTTTGAGAAACTAAGATTGAAGATGAAACAGATGAATAAAATAAAGTTTAGAAAACAAGTTCGAAAAGATGTGCAAAAACATGACAATAAATCAGCCTTATAAGCTTTCTCCTTGAAGAGACTAGATATATATATATATGATATCATATACTACTTTTGTTTTCTGACTGAACTTCGCTCATGGGCCTTTCCAAAGCTTACTCCTTGAAGAGACTAAAGCTTATATGGAGGACAAGTTTTCTCATTTTTCTTTTTTATTAAATAACTGGACAAGTGTTGTCATTGGCCATCAAAATTTTTGGTAAATATATGCATCATAGTCTTTTTTTCTTCAAGATAATACTTCAAAATTATTGTTCATCAATAATCAAAATTAATTTTAACATGTTTCTTCTTGATATCATAGTATCATAATTTTATTCCACACTATAGGAACAATGGTGCCACTTAGGATAAATATGGGACCTTAAGTATGTTTTAAGTGAACCTTAAATTTGTAACATAATAATATACAATCCCGTCTCTCATGTATAAATAACATAATGATCTACCAGTTGAGTTCCATTTTCAAAATCCTAAATGAGGAAAGCAATTTCGATCGTTTTCAAAATCCTAAATGAGGAAATCAATTTATATATATCGATCGTTTCTTTCAAGTTAACTTTGGAGGAATAAAAAAACACATGACGACAAATTAGCTTCTAAGATTTCTCCTTTAAGAACTATATGGAAATCATATAGTACTTTTAGTTTCTAACACAAATTCCTTCACGGGTCTTTCCAAACTAAGATAAAGCTGATACGGGGGACAAGTTTTCTCATTTTTGTTTCTTTTAATAAACTGGACAAGTGTTATCATGGACTATCAAAATTTTAGGTAGATTTATGCATCTTTATATTTTTTCAAGATAATACTTTGAAATTATCGTTCATTAATTAAATAAGAATTAATATATTTAATTATTTTGAATTAAATATATATGTTTCTTCTTGATATTATAGTATCATACTTTTATTCAACAGTAGATACCACATGGGATGATTATGGGATCTAAAGTATGTTTTAAGTGAACCCTAATTTGTAACGAGTGATGGAAGTTATTAATATCTTGGAATGAATCGATCACAACTTCATAAAAAGTTTGGTTTAATACTAAAATTTAGTAAAGAAGAAGTTTTGATGAATCGGAGAACAAGAAAACGTAAGAATATGTGAAATAGTGGGATTCCCTTTTAAATAATGCAACATAATATGCATCAGTTGGAGCTCCAGGTTTATCAAAGAAAGTTGAAGATTCAATATATTTTAAGAAGCTTGCAACAATATGTGAAAGTTAACACTTCACATGCAATGGAAAAGAATTTCAGAGTCTCACGAGGTAGAAAAGTAAGCGAGGAGATGGCAAATGCTGAAAAGAGAGCACGATCTTCCGCAGATGTTGGTAATGCTGGAAGGTCCCTCTTAGTATCAAGCTTAAGATATCTAACTAAAAAACTCCCTCAAACTCACCGAGGATTGTTTTTTTTATGGGTTTGTTGTTGTTTTCCAAGTCTTCAAGTATCGGAGTTCTATTAGTCTCTATGGGTATATATATATATGTACTTGCAATACTAGCCCACCATTTCCTTATCTAAGATGAGAGATTTATCAAATTCTAATGTTGATATTGGGTGTCTTTTGTTGTTGTAAGTAAGAGAAAAATGATGTGGTACAAAGACTTTGACATTAATTATGATAGCTGGACAAGTAGCTAGGTTGATGCTTATCATAAAAACTATGTCGACAATATTAAAAATTGTGCCTATGTAAAACAATTTTTACGGGAAAATTTTACGCTAACGCCATCTTATAATATGCATATCAGTTGGACCTCCAGGTATATCAAATAAAGTTGAAGATTCGATATATTCTAAGAAGTTTGCAACAATATGTCAAAGTTAACACTTCATAAAGTTTACATTTGGGTATTTCTAATAACCAAATACACGTTCGATTTAAAGTTGTTTCAATGATTCTGGGCCACGGGTGCGGGGCGAAGCCCCGCCACACCAATCGGCAATTCCTACCAGACCCGGTGCGTAGCACGGGTTACATACTAGTTCTATATAAAAATAATATTCGTATAGAACATTTTGCTAGGACATTTCCAATGAGAAATTTAAGGATGCAATAGCTTCCTCGGAGGAAGTCAGGCAAATCACGAGTATCAAGGTATACCATGTTGCCATATTTTCATTCAAAGCACCAAAGGTCGCAAAGGTTACTACATACTCAAAGAGAGCAAGTACATTAGATATTTACTCCTAAACTATCAACGTCGTACTTGGTAAACAACGTCATCACTGAACATGGTTATGCTTAGATTGTTGTTGTTCACATAAATGGCTTTGTTTTTCATATACTAGTAAGGACACATGTGCGATGCACATGCTTGAATTTTATTCATCCAACAATACTAAATTTGAAAGTCTTGAAATTTTTTTCCTAAAACAAAAATTTACTATTCTTTTTTGTACTCGTTACGTAGATAATTGAAAAAGCTTTTCAAATATATAAATTTTACAAAAACAGGTGTATATTTTGAAAGATATTAAGTTTTAAAAATTTTGATCTATTTTTAAAACAATGATATTTATGTAAATATGTAAAAAACAGGGACAATTAAGTAATTTAGGGGTCTCCTATCAAAAAGAGCTTTTTCTTTATATTAGTATAAGATAAGATATAAGTACTACTTCCTTGTATATTCGGCGAGAAAAATTTGCTAGCATTGACTATTATTCTTAAATTTCATAGAGTTGAATATTTTCATGCTTGCCTTCACTCATTGATAATGTCTTTATCTGCATCCTTGACATATCGCCCACAGAAATGAGACACCTTCTCTGTAAAGCACCCATTGTCATCAACTGCTATAGTCAAGTTTTTTCCCTACATAATTCGAACCAAATACGATGAGTAAACATAATCTACCGACGCAGACAAGCAATGCATATAAGTGTTATCCGTTCAGCTTAGTATGACTACACAGAAAGCACACACTCAAACGCGATTTTGGTTGGCCAGATCGGATATTCAGTAAAATAATGAAAGACTAAGTAGTACGTATGAGCAATATAACCTTTGGGATTATCTTATTTTTAATACAGACACGATAATCATATTCTCCAAAAGCGTAAGCGCAGTGGACAACACCAAGTACCACATTGTCATCGGTGACGTAGGTATCTGTAATACACGGTGAATGCTTTATCGCACGAGAACTCGTCGACGAAATAATCAAACAAGGAGTGTACCAACGTTAAAAAATCATCCATATTGTTAACAATCAAGGGTTAAACAAGGGGAAAGCCTAAAAGGAAGAAGGAAGGTCGAATTAAAAAGCTCACCTCAACCCCACCACGGAAGCACCAGTCATTGTCTCCAACAACTCATATGGTCCAGAATCAGCTTCCTTCTCAACTTTCCCATCGGATGAGATGCTCTTGTTCTTAGACTTAGCATTCTTTGAATCTTGACCAGCTACATTATCCCCATCCTTTTTAGACTTCTTCTTCGTCACTAGGAAGTCGGGATAACCTAGGCATTTAACAACAGCATAGACTAACCCAGACGTTTTGTTGCGTACCTTTACATAATCAAAAGTCATTCTCGCGATGCATCTTATTAAATTAACTACCATCTACCAAATTCAAACAGTTCTACCTAGAGAATCATATATGCATATGAAACTCACCACTGCCCACAAAATTTGATACCCCTAGCCTTCGCACATGTAGTCGCCCTTTTCATTTAGAGTGTTTCCAACCATCCGCAATTGACAAATTTGAAATCGGGACAATAAATGTTGTAAATTCAAGGAATGCTCTTTTAATTCTGCGTTGAACCTCAAAATCTAGCTCATGAAACAACCGAGAATCTCGAGACATATCAAATGGAGTCATCCATATACGAATTTTGTTAAATTAAACAAAGAACAGATCCAATCGCTTGTCTAATATTAAGTTAAACATAGAACAGATCCAATCGCTTGTCTCATGTTAAATTAAACATAGAAGAGATCCAATTGTCAATCTCATGTTAAACCCCCTAAGGGAATGAAAGGGTTAGTAAAGGAAGTTCAGAAGGAACAAGAAAATAGAACTTACGTCAATCCAAATAGAGAGGTATATCTTCCACAGACAGTTGACATCAATGGGGAGCGAGAAGTTGCTTCTATGTCGATTTATCTAATTGTTTTACTTCCGGGAAACTCCTTGAAAACCAAGAGAAAAACAATTTACATTAATTCAAACTAATACACAAATAAAATTAAAATGCAAAAATGTGAGATATGTTACTCACTTTTGAGAGGAGAAATCATTATGCTGAGAATGTAGTTGTTGTGATGCCATGATCTATAGATGTCGCGGTAGTTTCAGAGGCGGCGTAAAACAGAGAAGAAGAGAGAAGAGGCGGTGAGAGTCCAAGGACAAGAAGAGATCAAGAACAAACCCTAACGCAATCGCTTTAATAGAGCTGACGACAAAATAAAAAATCAAAACATTATTACACTTGGTTTACACATTTTGTTGGCATATCAAATATATCAAATCCTCTAAAATCCTAACAAGGGGGGAGTCAAACAAGATTTATATGGACTTTTGTAGATTACAATTTGAGTGACTCTAAGAAATTCTCTGAAAAAATCTAGAGATTTCTAGTGATTCTCTCGAGAGTATAGTCTTTGTGACTTATAGAGACAAAAAAATGAGATTTGCAAAGAGTCTTTATGATTTACAGAGACAAAAAATATATAATATCCCATGAAAATTTAAAACGTTAATCAATTTTTTGTTATCTATGTTGCAATATTTATAAGAGTACCACGAATACCTAATCAAATATGTGTTCATTGTCAAAATAAATCTCATTGTTGTCATATGCCTTAATTTTCATTCTCTTTGTCCCCCTCGTTCCTCATTTTATTTGCTATACTATCTCGCCACATATTATTTGCTATTAGATCTTAGCATTATTTGGAACAATAAATAATTTATACTCCCCCCGTTCCGATTTACTTGACGTTGTAGAGTTTTTCACGAATATTAAGAAATATCAGAGAGAGTAAAATCTTTCCTATAATACCCATATTAATTCCTACTTAAAGAGTTAAATGACCTAATTTTGTGTTTCTAGATTATAGAGAAAGTTGTTAATCCCGTAACAATTACTTGGGATGAAGAGATGATGAGTAAAGAAGTAAACAAGATTGGGTATATATCATCCATGTGGTATATTTCAAAATTAGAGTATTTGTTTTTGTACTGATTCCCATGAGAATTAACTCTCTGGTGTGATTCTAAAGTAGGGGTAGATTAGTAAAAATTGGGGAAAAAACTAAAACTATCATCTAATTTGGAACACAAGAAAAACCCTAAAACATCAAGTAAATCGGAACGGAGGGAGTATGCAGTATCTAATCTTGCATATCATAATCAGAATCCTGGATATCAATTATCTCTTTAATCTTTAGAATAAAAATAAAAATAAAAAAGATTTGCATATATCTCTTCACATCTAATTACTATCTTACAAATAATTTGTTGCACGGTGGAATATACTCATCATTCACGGCATTCTCTTGTAGACGGAGGCTCCATTTGGATCCATGATAATTTCTTCATCCATTTGAAATAAAGGAGGATCACCTCTTAAGAGGTTGAATAAGATTCACGATGATAACTAGAATGGATAATCCGATGACAACTAGGTCGGAAAAGCATGCAACAATGACACTTGTTCGTTGTATATCTATGACAAAAAAAAATATTGATAAGATGACAAGTTTTTTTTTTTTCAAATTTTCAAGTCTCCCAAAATATCACCTCTTAAGGAGAGATTTCAATGCCTATTTTCATAGAAAAGTCTCCCGAAATCTCTAAAAACAATAAATCAATGACTTTCAATTCTTCACCTCTTATGGACTAACTGTAGATTTGGAAACTCCTCAGGAGTCTTCAGAAATCTCGTTTGACTACCCCCTGTAAGTCATATGAGCTCCCTCGTCGCAGGGTGAGCACGACACCCCCTTGAGGATGCAAGAGAATATTTTGTTGGGCATAAGTAAATTTGGTGAGGACACTTGGCGTTAGTCTATTAGTCCAAACATTTAAATCTGGATAACACTCCATTTACACCCTAAACTTAACTGGTCGTTAGCAACTCCATTAGGTAAAACGGGGGTATACATTACTTGTCAACTTTTGTGCCTAAATATTTCGTTACACTTTGTTTACACCGAATCTTAACCGGACGTTAAGTAACGTCGTTGGTATGGACAATACCTACGTCAAAAACAAGACCTAAATCTAACCGAGATACCAATATATCGAAGAGAGTTTATTCTCTTCTTCCGTTCTTCATCTCTTTCTCCCCCTGTCGAATTCAATTCCAATATATCGAAGAGAGTGACTCATGTAAATCTTGAGATCTATATAAATCGAAGAGGAGGTTGATGAATTTGGAAGCTAATTGAGCTCAGAAAGAAGAAGAAATAGAAATTAGGGTTTCCTCCTGCCATACTTTTCTTATTCTTCTGTAACAAATTCCTACCATACTTTTCTTCTCCGACAAACCATGGTTCTTACTAATGAAATACCAATCTTGAATAAGGAGGTCACCAGGGTTGCTAGACGGAATCAGTGGAGTTGTCGCTGTTAATTTGAGTGATGGGTCTCGAGATTTCACGGAAACAAAAAGGTAAAATCTCTATCTCTTTCCCTACTATTCTCATTAGGGATGTTTGAAACGATTAATTTAAGCTTGCTTTGGGAGAGAATGTCAGTTTCTGTGTATTTGTTTTTAGGGTTTTGTGATACTCGGTTTGTATTGATTCTCTGTGAGATTTTTTTCTCAACAACAAAAGGTAATGATTTCGTGCTTAGTTTTCGTTTTTGTTATTCGTTTTATGTTATGAAATTATAATGGAATAAGTTAAATTTGTTGTTGAGTTGGGGTTTCCTGATGAATGAACCTTATTGATCATGAAGTAAAAATTAGGGGATTCTATGTTAGCGAAAGAGTTTTTACTGACCCTAGGATATATTAAAAGAGCAATGCATAAGAATAAATAATTGTGTGGAATAACAAAAACAAATATCTACGTTGAAATAATTAATTTTGCCAAGTTTTCTTGCTCTAATTGATTAGGAAAACTAACTGATGGAATCGTAATAGAAAACACAATTTACACCACTGGATGGGAAATTCAACATTAACCACACGCATCTTGACTACCTTATTCCACTCATTTCAAGAGTACCTCAGTTGATTAGTCCCGTCGAATCATGCCTTGCTGGTGTTCTTTGCTTCACTATGTAATTTGAGAACATAATGCTCAGACGCGCGCACACACACCAAAGAAGAAAAATACACAACCAAAAAAATAAACATCCACTATGCATGTATCTACGAATTAAGTTCACCAGTCACTCTTGGGATTCCTGCAAGAGCCTTCAAATTGCTTGTTTTCAAGGCAATTAATTGACCCTGCTAGTTTGGTTATATCTGGCTTCCTTTATGGCTCCACATAATATGCTCAGAACTACAACTTCTCAGCAATTAACAAAATCAAAATTTGCAAATTACATTTCGTACTTTTTCTTTTGTTACATGCTTCTAGTAATCATGTTAGGATCACACATTCTACATCTAGAAACAATATCATGACATGAAAATAGATTGGGAGATATACAAGTGCATACCCAAATTTATAGAGGGGCAGGAAAAAGAATAACTTGTGAACCTTATAGTTGACCTAAGTAGGCGGACTTGGACTTCTATCTGCTCTTTCCTTAGATTGTTGAAACAAGAGCTGTCTCACTTGCATTTGACAAATATGAAATCAGAACATGTCTTTTAAATACACAATATTTTTTTTTATTCTGCTCTAAATTTTTAAATCATGAAAGAATTATCCTACAATTTTAGATCTACAGACATATATATCAAATGGCATAATCTATCTGTAAATTATTTTAAATTAAACATACAAGACACTAGATCTAATGGTTTGTCTCAAGTTAAGCTAGGAAATTAGATAAACTTACCACACATTCATACGATACCGAGAATGAAAGAGAAGTTGCCCTAAACACCATTCACGAGCTTGAAAAATTGGAATTGACCACTTTGGAGGATATATTAGTTACGTTTGAGAGGAGAAATCATTGTGCTGAGTATTTAGTTGTTGATTGATCATCTACATCTGAGGCCATAATCTATTATTAATGGTGGTTGTTCTAGAGATGGCAAAGATGACGGACAGAAGTGAGTGAGAGGCGGCGGTAAGAATGAATCTGATTCTTAGGAGAGAAACGAACCCTAAATGCTATCTCTTAAATAGGAGAACTTTAGGAAGGGGTGGATGCGGGTCTCATGTTCTTTAACCCGGCCCATTACTAATCTCTACGGCTACAAGAGGTGGTTTTCATCACTGTCATGACATATTGGTAACATTACCGTATTGTTTCTTCAAGCATAATTCTCCTAGTTCGGAAGAGGTGGCGCGCAAAATCCCAAGATTATTTTCATTTTTGTTATGGAAGAAGATGTTGGAAATTGTAATTTAGAGTTACTCGGATTGGTGTATATATTTCTACATATTGAAAGTTGTAAAGAGTTAGCTAGTTGGTCAGTAAATGTGCTGGTCGGTTGAGCAAGCTTATAAATATGCAGAAGTGCTAACCATTTGTTACAAAGCAAGAAAGAATAAGATAAAGAGTTTTCAAATATAAATCTTGCTTCCTAAAAGCTCGATCTATACGAGCAACACAACTATTGTGGGACTTTCCAACATAGCACATAGAGGAGTGAGAGAGAGATTGAAAACACAATGAAATAAAATTTCTACATCGATAAACTTCTGCATAATTTTCATTTACAATACTGATGCCTTTTTATAGGCTTACAAAAGATATAATTCCACTAACCCATTACAAATTAAACTCCTAACTTTTAGGCACTAATTACCCATTAAACATAAATTCCTATTTTGTAGGAATTGACTCTTAAGTTACAAAACATAAACACGTTCAATACTACTTCCCAAATATTAGGACTCCACGTTTTAATTAGACTAAATCAAATATTATGGTGTGTTTGGATTATAATTCCAACACCTTCCCTTAATTCAAACACTTCTAGTTCACATATCAGTATTTTCATCATTGCATCATCCATCATCATCATAAAAAAGCAACATCTTTGATTTGTTGTCGCCTTCATCATCATCTTCATAAATCCATCATCATCATCATCATAATCATCATTCATACATCATCGTCGTCACGATCTTCATCATCATAATCATTATTAGTTGATCAACATCCAGCATAATTTCAACTAACCTAACATATTATGCAAATTAAAGATTTGCACCTTCATAGATTTTTTTTTCAAGCAAAATATTAAACATCTGCAAGACAAAAATTATCAAACCCATTTTGAACAATTTTTTTTTTTTTTTTTTTTTTTATAAACAATTTTCCACCATAAAAATCACTTTTTAACCATCAAGATCATTTTTTTTTTCTTCACCAAATATTTCTTCATCATAACAAATTTCCTTCTTCACTCATAAACTAAACAAACATCGAATAGATCAAAACAATTTTTTTTCTTAAAACTCTTTCTTGGTAAATCTCTCTCAAATCACCTCTTTGCCCCAGCTCAGATACCATGTGGGACTTTCACAACATAGCACAGAGAGGAGTGAGAGAGAGATTGAACACACAATGAAATCAAATTTCTACATTGATAAACTTCTGCATAATTTTCATTAACAATATTGATACCTTTATATAGGCTTACAAAAGATATAATTCCACTAACCCATTACAAATTAAACTCCTAACTTTTAGGCACTAATTACCCACTAAACATAAATTCCTATTTTGTAGGAATTGACTCTTAAGTTACAAAACATAAACACGTTCAATACTACTTCCCAAATATTAGGACTCCACTTTTTAATTAGACTAAATCAAATATTATGTTGTGTTTGGATTATAATTCCAACAGCTCGTATATCTCCATAGTTTATATTCAAATTCCAACAGAGGAGAGACTGCTTTTGAGAGATGAAGGCTTTTTCTCATTCTCCAAATTTTAGAGAGAGCAGAAAGTTACTAGAGAAATTTAAAAGACCACTACGCCTTTATATGGGTCTATAATTCTTTGTCTAGTTGCTTGAATAGGACCAATTGAATCAAATGCAGCTAATTACCCTCTACCACAAGTCTGTAAATATGAGAGACGGGGGATTATTTCCCAACTTATAATTTGAAAGATATCACTCTGAAATCACACATCAATAAACTGAAAGATATCAATCTGAGTAAATACATCATACACCTAAAGAGATCATACACAAGTCAATGGAATCGCATACTTGCCGCAGTCGAGGTGTACGGATTAAAAGATCATAGATCTTAGCCCCCAAAAACATTCTGAATTCTAAAAGACTAGTCACGATTATTATCTTAGCCAAGTGTATCTTAAGGAAACACTGAGGTGCACTAGCCAAAGAAATCAAAGGGATAATCTAGATATACCATACGAGAATCATATCCCTGGATACTAGTTCTTAAACAAGCTCAAAAAACCCTTCAACTTGTGAGTGGTGTCTTTAAGTAACACTCCAAGGCTCTGGATATTCAACGATCTAAGCATATGCATCGATGTTCATCAAGGCCTAAAGATGCTTAAGCAACCAAACTGGCAAAAATCCTTGAATCCGTCAAAGTATGACTATGGCCAAAGGTCCCCCCACATTTTAGTACTTCCAGTAAGTTCAAAATGGCAACTAGGATAGTAAACCAACATGATAAACCTACCCTCTTCTCCTTTAGTTGATATTCTCAGCATATTTTAGAATGCTCTAATTCTACATTATCATTATAAAGGTGTCAACCTAAATAGCTTCTCAATGACAATTGCATACACGAACTATTTTAGGAGTGTTTACCATAATTCATTCTTACTCCATGAGATTTACTCAACTCAAAATAAAACCTGCAATCAGTAAAGGCATCTTTCTAGATGGAGGTTGGTACATGTTGCGAGTTTCATAGTTCCTTTGCATGAGGAGATGAATTGAATTAACTTACCCGTACCGCAAGGTATGTTTTCGCATGATGGAGGACGCAATTTCATTGGCACAATCCAGTGTTCCAGTTCTCTATCCTTCGCCTTATCTTCGCAGGCAAATCGTTTACCTGACTAACTTACACTCACAACCAAGGTTTGTGATAAAAAATTAGTCAACATCAAGAATATGCTACAATATCACAAATTGCCTCACATTTTTAAGGTATATCTTGAACAACAACAGTTCAATCGTCTACTACCTGTAAGCTGCAGATATTGGATATGAAAGTTAACAACCAATAACTTGATCAATGGACATATTAAAAACTCAGTAGTACACTCCACAGCGCATTCGTTAGAAGATGCACCCAGAGTCCTAGTAATGCAATAAGAGTTCATAATTATACATCTTAACCTTAGAACTTACATGATTATCATGTGTATTCCTGTGTGCCACCTAGCACAACTCTTCAAGCTCTAAGTCGGGGACTAAAACTGAAATCAACAAGCAAATTGATAGGGATAGTTTTCAGCCTTCTATGCATATCTCTTTACTTGGTGTTTATGGGTAAAAATCGTTTCTGCCGATTTCGGTAAATTCGGTAGGTGAGTGAGAAACTGGTTCAAACCCTAAACAAATGTGCTTCACATGAGCACTTTATAGATTCGAGAGATCAATCTGTACAAGTCCGGCCTAAACCAAGAAATGGCCGTTCCAGACTTGCTTCGGTCACAAAGTGGAGGAGAAGGGTTGATTTGGGGAGGGAAGCAAAGAAAGGTGTTGAGACCAGAATATCTGGGAGATTAGTGTCTCGACTTGTATCAGAAAGTGGAAGCTTCGTAAGCTTGCAAGAGATGAAAGCTTTTTGGAGAGCTTGCAAAGTTGTCTTTTCTGAGAGTGTAGTATTTTTCTCCTGACCGAGACTTGTTGTCTGGTGAAAATAGGTAAGACCTATTTATACAAGTCGAGATTGAAACGTACCCTGGCCTCATGAAGGAAGAGAGTAAAGGGTGAAATAATGGGAGGAGGTGGTAACCGCAAAGGTGTTTATGGGTGAAAACGTTTTCACCATTATTTCCTCATTTATTTGACCGCTTTATTCCTTTTCACGCTTTCTTAATGTGAGCGTAGTGTACGCTGCAATCTGTGACCGCCAAACCAAACCCCTGGAAAGCATCCCCCAGTTTGTGTTGATATCTCGAGTGTTGGTTGCACCTTGAGTGCAAGTGGCGCTGCTAGTGGTGCGTGTGGCATGTGCGGAATGCCCTTGCTACGGTTTGTACCTCGAGCGCAAGTGGCAATGTCAGAGCTGCTAGTGGCGTGCGTGGCATGTCACTAGGAAACTTTGGCATGAACGATGCCCTAATTGAAGCCGCGCGTGAAGGAAAGGCAAAATAAGGAAACTTTGCTCCCATCAAGTCACGCCAGCTAGCACGCTCAACTTCCCTACCTTGCGCCGGTCCCACCAGCTAGCACGCTCAGTTTTCCCAACTCACGCTAACTTCTCAATGACCGCCCAAGTCACGCCAGCAAGCACGCACATCTTCCCCACCTTGCGCCGGTCCCACCAGCTAGCATGCTCAGTTTCCTAACTCGCGTCAACTTCTCAATGCCGCCCAGCTTCCGTCTCTCACGACGGTAACTTCCAAATTGCGCCAGCCTCCCGATTTGTGCAAAACTGCCAGAGGCAAGGATTCCAAATCCTATTTATAAAAAGGTCAGACAAACCTCCTCAATTCTCTTTACGATTTATTTGTTGATAGTTTGTCACCATCTTATGCTTACCTCGCAACAAAGCTCTGTTTGAGCTAAGCGTGGGACTTAATGTTGATGGTGGTTTTTAAACAAAGGGTGAAATCGTAAAACCCCGAATAACCTAATGTCACCCGTGACACATTTATTAAAATATTTAATGCATGTAGTCAGTAATTAATAGGGGGTATTTTTTTCAAATTAGGGTTACAACAAACAAAACCCTAATTCCCCTCCGTGCCAATGGAAAACCATGCCCGACCACACTAGCCCAAGCTAGCCGCACCTCTATGCCAATGGCAAATCATGCCCGACCATACCAAACACGCCGAAGCATGCCAACCATGCTAGCCGCACCTCTATATGCCAATGACAAATCATGCCAGCCATACCAAACGCCGAAGCATGCCAACCATGCTAGCCGTACCTCCGTGCCAATGCCAAATCATGCCAGCCACACCTAGCCCAAGCTCGCCGCGCCATGCCAAATGCACTCTGCCTTGGCCCTAGCTACGCTAATTATACCACACCAAGCCAAACACACTTACCTTGGCCCTAGCCGCACCTCCGTGCCAATGGCAAATCATGCCATCCACGCCTAGCCCAAAGTCGAACGCACCTGCGTGTCGATGGCAAATCATGCCAGCCCACACCAAACGCACCAAAGCTTTGCCAACCATGTTAGCCGCACCTCCGTGCCGATAGCAAATCATGCCATCCACACCAAATTGGCCATGCATGCCATTGGCACATGCAAACACGCTCGCTGGTAGCCTTTTCTACCAAGGCGCGACTCAAATTGGCCACGCATGCCATTGGCACATGCCAACACGCTCGCTGGTAGCTTTTTCTACCAAGGCGCGACCCAAATTAGCCATGCATGCCATTGGCACATTCCAACACGCTCGCTGGTAGCTTTTTCTACAAGGCGCGACCCAAATTGGCCACGCATGCCATTGGCACATGCCAACACGCTCGCTCGTAGCTTTTTATACCAAGGCGCGACCCAAATTGGCCACGCATGCCATTGGCACATGCCAACACGCTCGCTGGTAGCTTTTTCTACCAGGGCGCGACCCAAATTGGCCACGCATGCCATTGGCACATGCCAACACGCTCGCTGGTAGCTTTTTCTTACCAAACCGTGGCCCTAATGGCCGAGCGTGCCATTGGCACATGCTAAAACGCTCGCTGGTAGCTTTTCTCACCAAGGCGTGGCCCTAATGGCCGAGCATGCCATCGGCACATGCCAACATGCGTCGCTGATAGCTTTTTCTACCAAGGCGCGACCCTAATTGGCCACGCATGCCATTGGCACATGCCAACACGCTCGCTGGTAGCTTTTTCTACCAGGGCGCGACCCAAATTGGCCACAAATGCCAACACGCTCGCTGGTAGCTTTTTCTTACCAAACCGCGTCCCTAATGGCCGAGCGTGCCATTGGCACATGCTAACACGCTCGCTGGTAGCTTTTCTCACCAAGGCGTGGCCATAATGGCCGAGCATGCCATCGGCACATGCCAACATGCATCGCTGGTAGCTTTTCTTACCAGGACGTGACCCTAATGGCCACGCATGCCATTGGCACATACCAACACGCTCGCTGGTATCTTTCATTTCCTAGCCGTGGCCCTAATACACGCCGGTAGCCTAACTTGCAAGTCGTGCAACCTAGGCCGACTTGGCCGTACGCGCCATTGGCACATGCCAAAACCCACGCTGGTAGCCACTTACACCCAACGTGCAACCTACTACCAAGGCATTCCGCACATGCCATTGGCACATGCCACACGAGCCACTAGCAGCTCTATGCATTGCCACTTACACTCAACGTACAACCTACCACCAAGGCATTCCACACATGCCACTAGCAACTCTGGCATTGCCACTTGCACTCAAGGTGCAACCCGCAACAAAGGCATTCCGCACATGCCACACGCGGCACTAGCAGCTTTATGCATTGCCACTTACACTCAACGTACAACCTACCACCAAGGAATTCCACATATGCCATTGGCACATGCCACTAGCAGCTCTGGCATTGCCACTTGCACTCAAGGTGCAACCCGCAACAAAGGCATTCCACACATGCCAATGGCACATGCCACACGCGCCACTTGCACTCAAGGTGCAACCAACACTCGAGACATCAACACCGCAAACCGGGGATGCTTTTCGGGGTTTTGGTTTTGGCGGTCACAGACTTGCAGCGTACACTATGCTCACATTAAGAAATCGTGAATCGGAATAAAGCAAGTCAAATAAATGAGGAAATAATGGTGAAAACGTTTTCACCCATAAACACCAAAGCGGTTACCACCTCCTCCCATTATTTCACCCTTTACTCTCTTCCTTCATGAGGCCAGGGTACTTTCAATCTCGACTTGTATAAATAGGTCTTACCTATTTCCACCAGACAACAAGTCTCGGTCAGGAGAAAAATACTACACTCTCGGAAAAGGCAACTTTGCAAGCTCTTCAAAAGCTTTCATCTCTTGCAAGCTTCAAGCTTTCACTTTACGATACAAGTCGAGACACTACTCTCCGGAATTATTCTGGTCTCAACACCTTTCTTTGCTTCCTCCCCAAATCAACCCTTCTCCTCCACTTTGTGGTCAAGCAAGTCCGGAATGGCCATCTCTTGGTTTAGGCCGGACTTGTATGATTGATCTCTCGAATCTATAAAGTGCTCACGTGTAGCACATTTGTTTAGGGTTTGAACCAGTTTCTCACTCACCTACCGAATTTACCGAAATCGGCAGAAACGATTTTTACCCATAAACACCTGGACTCGTCCTTGTGTTATCATTTCAATGTTACAGTTGGAGTTTTCTACAAAAATTGGTTCTAATTCATGATGCAGTGCTTGTTTCTTGAATTTTCTTTTTGATAGCATATACGTAACACCCAATTGAATTTATTAAAGTGGGATCTCGTCATGGCTCATGGCTAGCTTATTAATTTGAGAAAAGGAAACCAACAGTTTTCTGAATCTACAATAAACAAACCGTAAAATTGAAATTACGTCTAGGTTTACAAAAGGAAAATTTAGTAAACTAACCTAGACGTAACACAACATTGGACGGTTTGATTCAAACAAAACCTAGACGTAAGACTACATACAAATCCTATTTTACGGTTGGATTGAATTCAAACTAGACGTAAGTTCTTCAATTTCAAATTTTACGTTTAAGAACTTAGACCCTAACCCAGACGTAACACGCAGCGGATGAATAATCAAACCTAATTTTGCTCCGATTTCATTCAATCTAACCTATTTTAAGCACAAAAAAGAGTAAATAAAGATGGGTTTGAACGATTATTACCTAACATACACCATGGGTTGTTGTTATGGAGTTTGAAATTCTGATTCTCGAGATGCTTGGAGTAGAGGAAGAGAAGAAAGATGAAGAGGAGCAGTTTTTTTTTGTTGAATTAGAATAGAAAAGATTAGGTTTTTAAGTTTTTATTTTAGTTCAAGGATAATCTAGACATTTTGTTTTGATATTAGGATAACCCATAACCACTTTTTTGGACACTAAGAATCCAAGTGAAGCCCCTCTATTGGAGTGTGACGCCCCAATAATAGTCTTCTTTTGGAAACCAACTGATGGCTCCTGTAACAGAAAACACAATGTGTACGTAAGTCCACATATTACACCACTGGATGGGATTAACCACACATGCATCTTGACTACGTAATTTCACTCATTTCAACAGTACCTCGGTTGGATTACACATTCTTCCACCCGGCCGATTTACTAACCCTACGAGTAATGAAGGCAACTAGTAATATGGTCTTTTATGGGTCTCTATTAAAATCACAAATAAGTCACTTCTGATCTCGAGTGCACATGACTTTATGGATTACACAAATTCCACTCGTTTCAGAAGTACCCCACCCCAGTTGGATTAAATAGATGTATCTAGTCCTATCGAATCCAAATTTCTTTGTAACTTGCTGGTCTTCTATGCTCCACTAATTTCTTTCTACTTCAGAACATAGTGTTGGGATACCCAAATCCATCAAAATGAAACAGACACGGCCAAAAGATTATAATGTGACTCTTGAGCTTTAAATCCTTCCTGCAAGACCCTTCAAATTGCTTGTTTTCATGGCATTTGACCCTGCTAGTTGGGTAATAATTGCTTTGAGCATTCACGGCATGCTGTCAACAGATAATTGTCTGTTAAAATTCAGAGTTTAACAAAAAAAAAAAAAAAAAAAAAAATTGCAATATATATTAAAAGTATTAAACGAGTATTCATCGGGACAAACTCAGTTATAAAGGACCAAATAATCTTAAACTATGCATAGTCTGTTGAATTACTTTTCCTATCATAATAGGATAAGTACATGCATAGTTACCACAATCTTAAACTATGCATAAATCGACAACGAATGGTTGCTTGATTTTCTACTTGGTCCCTTTGTAAGGCCATATTCGAAGTAAAAATAGAATGGAATTTTGAATTTGATATTTTGGGTAGAAACTGCAAGACCCAAAACAAATGAACAAAATTTGTAGGATCTGAAAGATATGAAATACAAAACATACCACCAGAAAAGTCACTAGAGCTTTATCAAATGTAAGCATTACTTACAAACTCATCAAACCATATTAATCAATGATGCAGTAAATGCAAACATGTATTATAGCATCATATGTTAAGAACGAAGTCTAGCTAATCTACCAATCAATTGTTAATTAAATGCTTCAAAAACTCAGTCTAAGAAACATTAAGCTATGACCACTCTTTCTCACAATAATCAACTAAGCGTCATTTGACAACACTGTTTGCTTGTATATAAACAGCACAAGTCAAAACTCATGTCGACCTGCATTTTATTCCACAATTTGGCCACCCAATTCAAACAGTTCTACATGATTCTTAAATAGTCATATGCATAGGAAACTCACCGCTACTTACAAACTTTGATACCTCACAGCTGGTGTTTTTGCGACCAAGTCTGACCATTTAAATATATCATTTAGCTCTTTCCGAGCCCCCTGCATTTGATAAATATGAAATCAGGATATATATTTTAAAAATCAACATTAGTACATTATTCTCCTCTAGATTTCCAAGTCTAGCTCAGAAAAGCTATATCCTCCAATTGAGGACAGTAGAATATAGAATCATGTTCATAAATCAGAGACAGTAGATCTAGGACATACATATCAAATGGAATCATGCATCTAAAAATTAAGTTAACTAAAACATAGAAGACAGTAGATCTAATGGTTTTTGCGACCAAGTCTCAAGTTATACCCCGACTACAAATAACTAGGGGAACGAAAGGGTTAATAAGGGAAGGTCGAAAGGAACAAGGAAATTAAACTTACAACCAGCACACCAAGGACAGGTGACCATAACGGTCGGTCGACAAGTTGCTTATAAATCCATTAACGAGCTTTGTATACCGTAATCAATCACCTTTAAAAAAAGAAAGAAACAGGAAACGATTAACGTTAATTGATAAGAGAAAAAATAAAATGAAATGTAGAAAAAGTAAGATATAAGAGTACTACGTTTGAGAGGAGACATCATTATGCTAAGTATGAAATTGTTGTCGTTGATGATCATCATAAACATCACAAGCCATGATCTATTGATTGTGGTGGTGGTGGTTGTTTGAGGCGGCCAAGAACCGAGACGAAGAGGGTGAGGGGCGGCAAGGATCAATCTAAGAAGGAGAGGAGAGAAATGAACCCTAAACGAAGTCGCTTAAATAAGAGGACTCAAGGAGGAGATGCGGGTCTCATTTTCTTTAACCCGGCCCATTGCCAATCCCTCCCCACCGTTGGATCTAAACCACAAGATAAATTGATGCGACGATGCCAGTCTAGCAGCTTCAATATAGTGTCACCAGCTTCAATGTATCAACTTGAATTTATTACAAGTACATACAATAATAATAACTTAAAACACTCCGAAATCTTTTTTTTTTTTCGAAAAAAGAGGAAAAACCTCATACATTGATTAAACTCTCCTCTTCCTCATTGTGTAGAGGGAGATAAAGAGCATTAGTTACATTCATATGCCAGAACTGGAATTGAAGATTGTTTAAGATTACTCTAAGATTTTCACCTAACCAAACTTTTTTAATAGCATATCGATTACAAAAGGTTGATATATGGGCTGCCTCAATAATATCAAACCTATTTTTCAAAACAAAAGCTTGGACTTTAAAGTTTATACAATTGTTTTTCGTAATTCCAAAATCGTCACTGATAGTGTATCTTCTTTCACGGGCATTGGCGTACATTTTTGTTAGAAGCTTGAGAGTGGGTTCAGAATCGCTTTGAAAAATGATGTTGTGCCCACTCCATTGTGTTGCCCACTGGAAAGCAGCTTCGGCCCCTTTCATTTCTAGTTCTTCTCTGGTACTACAGTCAGCATTCGATCCCCTTGCTTCGACTATGGCACCTGTACAATCACAAAGAGTTAGTCCAATCCCAGAACTAGTGATAGGATTCGACATTGACAAAGCAATGTTTATCCTAAGAGACATGAAAACCTTATACCCATCAGGTTCAGTATTCATTATTTCCAATGTTTCATCATTCATGGGATTATAATAAAGAGATTACATAATGTCATAGTCAAATTTGATCACATTCATGAAACTGTTAATATATTTGACTATAGTTCTAGTTAGTTTCAAGACTGATTCGCTTTTGTCTTTTTAAACACCAAAGTTGCATCTCACTTTCCAAACATGCCAAATTACAATGCTACAAAAATCAGACCAATCCATTGCAAATCCATTTCTGTCTTGGTTATCAAACCAGTTATTGAGCCAACCATGAAAAGTAGAAGTACCATTAGAGACATATTGCATATCAAAGTTAAGATGCATCCATACCTGGGATACAAAGTTGCACCTAAGGAAGAGATGAGTAAGAGTCTCTTCACCATTATTAAACAAAGTATAAGTAGTATTAATATTTGGTAGTATTGCTGCCACTCTCATACTATCTGGAAGTATGGATTGAGCTGCCTTCCAAAAAAAGGTTTTAATGAAGGAGTTACTTTCATGTTCCAAATTTTATTCCAATCCTTGGAATCATCGCCAGTAGAATTAATGGAATCGTATAAAGATTTAACAGTGAATTTACCTGTGTTGTTTAATTTCCAAAGAGGTGCATCTTCCATGGTCAAGTTGGTATTGGAAGTCTCACGATCTTATCAATGGTAGCTTGATCAAAGCAAATTATCAGTTTGGCCTGATCCCAAGTTCTCATAATGCTTATTAGATGACTAACCTTCTTAAAGTTTTCATCCCCTGAAGCAGGCTTAGTTAGAGGTGGCTTTGTGTTTGGTATCCAATAGTCATCCCATATATCAATATTTTCCCCATTACCAATTTTTCAGAAACAATTTTTCTTGATTTGTTGAACACCTGTGAGAATACCTTTCCATATCCAACTATCTCTATGTTTGGGTTTAGTGTTAATGTGCAAAATGTCACAGTTCGGATAATACTTAGCTTTGAGAATAGAGGCACATAGGGAAGAAGGATTTTCTTGAAGTCTCCATCCCGTTTTGGCTATCATAGCAAGGTTAAACTTTTGCATGTTCTAAAAACCTAAACCACCTTCACTTAAAGGCTTACAAACAGGTTCCCAACCCTTAAGATACACTTCTTTCTTACCATTTTCATTCTTACCTTTCTCATTTTTACCCCACCAAAAATCTCTCTGCATTTTGGTAATAGTGTTGCAAATTTTCACAGGAATTTTAAAGCAATTCATCTGGTAAACACATAGGGAAGAGGTAACATTTTTAATCATTACGGACCTCCCAACACAATTAAGGTTTTTCCAACCTAATAGACAATTTTTCATCTTATCCACCATAGGTTTGAAACTTTTAATCTTTGATCTATTAGTGAAGAGAGGGGAACCTAGATATTTATCATTTAAAGGGATAACATTGACACCTAAAATTGTTATAACCTCATTCATAATATTAGGATTAGTTTTAGGACTGAAGAAAACACCAGATTTACTAAGATTAATCAGTTGACCAGATGCAGTGCCAAAAGCTTTAAACAACTCAACAAGATTACGACTAGTAGTAGCATTAGCATCACAGAAAATTAAACAGTCATCAGCAAAAAGTAAGCGACTCACAGAAGGTGCGGTTTTAGTTATTTTGATGTCTTTTATGTAACCAAGAGTTTCAGCATGCATTATAGTTCTAGATAAAGCCTCCATACAAAAGAGAAACAAATAAGGAGAAATGGGATCTCCTTGCCTCAAACCTCTGGTAGGTTTGAAAAAATCAGTTGGAGAACCATTAATCAAAACAGCTAGAGTAGTGGTAGATATGCATTCAAAGATCAAATTGCACCATTTCTCATTGAAGCCTAACTTAGTCATTATTTGGATTAAAAATGTCCACTCCACCTTGTCAAAAGCTTTTGACATGTCTATTTTAAATCCCATTAACCCTTTCTTTCCTTTCTTGTTTCTCATTTTATGTATTAACTCGTGGGCTATTGTTATGTTATCAGAGATCTGTCTTCCTGGAATAAAGGCAGATTGCAATGGAGATATGATTCTATCTAGCAAGGGTTTCATTCTTCTTGCCATCAAATTTGAGATAATTTTATAAGAGGTATTAGCCGAAGCTATGGGTCTAAATTCAGCAGGAGTAGTAGGATTCAAAGTTTTAGGTATAAGAGAGATAAATAAGGCATTCATCTCTTTAGATATATGCCCAGTTTCAAAGAATTTTTGTATCATTAAGGTTAAATCAGGTCCAATGGTTTCCCAATTTTGTTGAAAGAAGTTTGGTGGGAACCCATCAGGACCCAGGCTTTTATCAGGTTCCATAGAGAAAACAACTTTCCTAATTTCAACCATAGAAGGAGTAATGCAAATCATATCATTGTCAAGATCAGATATGCAAGAGGGAATAAGATCTATCATGTTCTTATCAATATCAGGGTTAACGGTTGTTGCAATATTATGAAAGTGAGAAGTAACGCAAGAGGCAATTTCAGTTCTACTATTTACCCAATCTCCATTTTCTTTCTGAGTAGTCTCAATTCTATTTCTTCTAAACCGTTGTTTAGCTTTACTATGGAAGTATCTAGTGTTTCTGTTTCCTAAGGCTAGATTTTGGTCTCTACTTTTATCTTTCAAAAACTTTTCCTTTATAGCATACCAACTAGAAAGCTCAACAGTTAGAGTGGCCAGGTCTTTAGATTTTTTATGATAGTTCTCCCTCTTGTTAGTATGATCCAACTTTTTCTTAATTTGTTCTATATTTGTCTGGATGTGACCAAAAGTGGATTTTTCCAATCCTTGAGAGTATACTTAACTTTCGATAATTTTTTAGTCCAAGTAAAAGCAGGGGATCCTTGAATGTTGGTACGCCAACATTCCTGAATTAGGGGTATACATTGCTCATGCTTAATCCAGTCTCCAAAGTACTTAAAGGGGGTTGCCCCATCATTCCAAGTGTTATGGGTATTTAAACATATAGGAACATGATCGGAAATCAAAGGACTTAGATGTCTTATACTAGATTTAGGAAAACAAGAGTTCCAGTTAGAATTAACCAAGCCACGATCCAATCTTTGCTCTATGAAATCATTATCTGTTCTTCTATTATTTCAAGTAAAAGTATATCCTTGGAAACCAAGATCCATAAGACCGTATTTACCTATCAGGCTATTGAAAATCATGGCTTCTCTCTCATTAAAAGGAAATCTACTTTTCTTTTCTTCTCTATGCAAAACAACATTACAATCACCTAAAACAATCCAGGGTTGGTGAATATTTGGTGCCATTTGTTTAATGATATTCCAAGAGTGTATTTTATCCTTCCTATAGGGACTGCCATAAAAACAAGTAAGAAGCCAACTAGGTCTATTTTTGCTAGAATGAATATTTACATTTATATGATTATGGTTGTAGTTTAGGATATTCCGAAATCTAAAACACTCCTAAATCTAAAAAATAACTTAAAACACTCCAAAATCCAAACTTGAACTTGAAGCAAAACAATAAATGTTCGTTGATATCATTATTTGTCTCTTTTCATACTAATCACATCATATTAATCTTCACTTCACCATGTTGTTAACACGATATTGACCCCTCACTAAATTCATGTGTTTCCGATCGACTTACAGAGATTGAACTCAGAATTTTACTATCCCCACTTAAAATAATTATATTCGTGCAGATATGCTCCTAAAACTTACGTTTCAAGTTTGCAGGTAGTTTTGATCAGCAGTACCTATTTCTCTTGGAGAATGCGATCAGTTTCAAGGATTTCGATATTTTCCTAAGTTTTATATTGGTTTTCCACCGTTGAGGTAAGAAAATCTGTTGTGATGTAACAATAACTAATACTCATAGGAATGGGATTTAATTAGAAATGAAGGGATAAATCTCAATACCTTGGTGGATTGAGCCAAAATCTGGTTCGATAAACGTACGTCAAATTGTATTTCATTAACAAAACTCAGGTGAAACAGATATAAGAGTCTTCTTACACATTTAATACCCAATAATCGAACCCTACTAATGACTAATGGATTGGACACACGTGTCACAATCCGACTAATAAATGAATAATAACTAAGGCACTTATTAAGATTACTAAGGGCAGACTCCTCTGCATACTACTTGTCACACTGTGACATTGCCTCCTCCTAAAAAACGTCCTTGTCCTCAAGGATGAATTTTGGGTAGTGTGCTTTAACTGTTGAGTGATCCTCCAATGTGGTGTTCTCTAGAGAAGAATTTGTCCATTGAAGGAGTAGTTGCCTGATCAGCTGGTTGTCTCTGAGAATGGTTCTGGTGCGCAAAATCTCTTCAGGAAGCATAATGATTTCCCCAGAATGGTCCACCACAGGGAGAGTTGGTGATGGAATGTGTTTGCGTCCAATGAATTTCTTTAGCTGAGATACATGGAACAATGGATGTATACGAGCATTGGATGGTAACTGCAGTTTATATGCTACTTTTCCCACTCTCTGCAACAGTGGAAAAGGGCCATAAAACTTGGAGGAGAGTTTAAAGTTTTTTCTTAAAGAAAGAAAAGCTTGCCTGTATGGTTGTATTTTGAGATAGACAAGATCTCCAGCTTCAAATGATTTATCTTGTCTAGATTTGTCAGCATATAGCTTCATCCTTTCCTGAGCTAGATTGAGTGATTCCTTGAGGATATCAAGTAGAGAGTCCCTCTCCTTTAAATAAGACTCCATTGCTGCAACTGAAGTAGTAACCTCAGCAGGAAAAACAAGATGAGGGGGAGCATACACATAAAGTGCTTGGAAGGGAGAGAGTTTCAGACTAGTGTGAAATCTAGTGTTGTACCACCATTCATCCAAGGCTAACCAATCACTCAACTTACTTGGTTTGTGTTCAGTGAGACATCTTAGATAATTCTCTAGACAAGCATTCACCCTTTAAGTTTGACCATCTGTCTGAGGGTGATAAGTTGTGCTGAGGTGTAGGCCAGTTCCCACTGCTTTGAATAGATCTTGCCAAAAGTGACTAGTGAATACCTTATCTCTATCAGAGACAATGGAGGAGGGTAAACCATGAAGTTTGAAAAACCTGGTTGAGGAAAGCATGAGCTACAGAATTAGTTGTATATGGGTGTGAAAGGGCTATGAAATGAGCATATTTGGTAAGTATATCCACAACCACAAGGATGACACTTTTCTTGTTGCTAACAGGGAGGCCCTCAATGAAATCCATTGTGATATGTTGCCAGGCATGGTCTGGGATACGGAGAGGTTGAAGTAACCAAGCATAATTTGTGGTGTCATGCTTGTTCCTTTGGAAAATGTCACACTGGGAGACAAATTGGACTATATCTCTATGCATACCCTTCCAGTAAAAGTGACTCCTAGCTCTGACAGAAGTGGCTTGAATGCCTGAATGCCCTCCAATAGCAGAGGCATGAAGTGACTCCAAAAGGTTCAGTCTAACATTATTACTGGCACCAATGTAGAGTTTAGTTTTATACCTTAGGATCCCTTCCTTGTAAGTATAATTAGGGAAACTGGAAGGATTAAGGAGAAAAGAAGAAATAAGTTGGGAAGCCTTTGGATCATCCTCATAGCTCTTTAGAATATAATGAAACCAAGTTGGTGTAGACAAACACAGAGAATGTAGAGTGACAACATCAGCAGGTCTCCTAGAAAGTGCATCAACAACTATATTCTCAGTGCCTTTTTTATAGTGAATGGCATAATCAAAACCCAGCAGCTTAATGAGCCACTTCTGCTAGAATGTAGTGGTGATCTTCTGCTCAAAGAAGTATTTCAAACTTTTGATGATGAACTTATTGCTCTGTAGATAGTGTTTCCATCATTTCACTGCCATAAGAATGGCTAGAAATTCCTTTTCATAAGTTGAAAGTGCAATAGCTTTAGGGCCCAATGGTTTGCTGAAGTATGCAAGTGGTCTTCCTTCCTGGAGTAAGACAACAACAAGACAAGTAGCACTAGCATCACTTTCAACCACAAATGGCTTAGTAAAATCAGGGAGTGCCAACACTGGTGTGTTGCTCATGGCACACTTGAGGTTTTCAAAAGCAGAAGTTGCAGCTGGACTCCACTGAAAGGAATTCTTCTTCAGAAGGGTAGTGAGTGGTTTAGTTATAGCTCCATAGTCTTTAATGACAAATCGATCTCCTTGAAAAAACAAAGAACAAGAAAATGATTAATTCATAAAATAGAAAATTAAAATAAAATGCAGAAAAAGTTAGATCCATAATAGTTACGTTTGAGAGGAGATATCATCGTGCTGAGTATGTAATGGTTGTTGTACATCATCGACATCAAACGCCATGATGATCTGTGTGCCGGTGGAGGTGGTGGTGTTTGAGGCAGCCTAAGACAGAATAGAAGAGGGGGCGGCTGTAAGAATGGATCTATAGAGAAATGAACCCTAACGAAATAGCTTATATAAGGGACTGAAGGAGTGAGATACGGGTCTCATTTTCTTTAATCCGGCCCATCACTAATGCTACCAAAGAATCAGGTGCAGCAGCTTTATCGTGTGTAACAAAGGAGACCAGAATTCTTTTAAGTCATCAGACCATGTTCGAAAATGTATCAAACTTGCATCTATTACAAGTATACAATAACTTAGTGTGGAGTCCAAGAATCCATATATGTGCACCCGTGCACATGATGCTTCCTTCCTAGTTAGCGGATTTTTTCGAGGAACAGATATTAATTTTGGTTTGCCAATAAATTTGTAGCACCCATGTTTAATTCAGCAAAATCCCTCTAATTTCATTATATGTTATAAAATCTTAGTCTCCGGCACTAAGAACCAGAAAATTGGTAACATTAAATTGCATTGGAGGGGGATCAAATTTATAAACTAGAATGGAGAGTATTACTATCACCCGAAACACACGAAACAAGTGACTAAAAGTTCAAGGGAAGGAAAAGAAAGTGGTGATGGTAGACCAAGCTCTTGTTGGAACTGCAACAATGAAATACTGAAAAAATGATGTTAAAATTAAATTTCTGAAAATGAAATAAAAAACTCAAATATTTAATTGCACATTGAGGACAGAGTCACTTGATCATCAAGCTGTCCTTAACACGATAGTTCACCGGTACGCCTCAAAAATGAGTGATGCTTATACCCTGTGGTGAAGTCTTATCCAGGATAAAATTGCCCGTTACAAGTACTATAAGCACTATAACACTTTCCCACTTACGAACTCAACATCATGGATTAGGAGGAGAAATAAACGCACAAGCGCAAAACAAAGTGACAATAGGGGAAAATAGCTATGGATAATAACTTTCTCTGGTACACATTGAAATGAAGAAATTCTTTTTCTTTTATAGGCAGTTGTTGATGGTGGTTTTTAAACAAGGGGTAAAATCGTAAAACCCCATGACCTAGTGTTACCCGCAACACATTAACTAAGAGCATTTAACTCAGGTGTAAATAATTAATAGGGGTATTTTTTAAAAATACCAGATTAGGGTTTTCAACACAAAACCCTAATTCCAAAACCAAGCCGCACACTACGCACCATGGCAACAATGCCAAACCAAGCCGCATACTGCGCGCCATGGCAGCAATGCCAAACCAAGCCGCACACTGCGCACCATGGCAACAATGCCAAATCAAGCCGCACAATGCGCACCATGGCAACAATGCCAAACCAAGCCGCATACTGCGCACCATGGCAACAATGCCAAACCAAGCCGCATACTGCGCACCATGGCAACAATGCCAAACCAAGCCGCATACTGCGCACCATGGCAACAACGCCAAAGCCAAGCTGCTATGCCATTGGCACACGCCAAATATAGCGCCCTAGGCTTGCAAGACTTGCAACTAGGTCAACATGGCCGTACGTGCCATTGGCACATGCCAACACGTACCGCAAGCCATATTTCCAAGCCGCTATGCCTTTGGCACACGCCAAATATAGCGCCCTAGGCTTGCAAGACTTGCAACTAGGTCAACATGGCCGTACGTGCCATTGGCACATGCCAACACGTACCGCAAGCCATATTTCCAAGCCGCTATGCCTTTGGCACACGCCAAATATAGCACCCTAGGCTTGCAAGACTTGCAACTAGGTCAACATGGCCGTACGTGCCATTGGCACATGCCAACACGTGCAAGCCATATTTCCAAGCCGCTATGCCTTTGGCACACGCCAAATATAGCGCCCTAGGCTTGCAAGACTTGCAACCAGGTCAACATGCCACGTGCCATTGGCACATGCCAACACGTACCGCAAGCCATATTTCCAAGCCGCTATGCCTTTGGCACACGCCAAATATAGCGCCCTAGGCTTGCAAGACTTGCAACTAGGTCAACATGGCCGTACGTGCCATTGGCACATGCCAACACGTACCGCGAGCCATATTTCCAAGACGCTATGCCTTTGGCACACGGCAAATATAGCGCCCTAGGCTTGCAAGACTTGCAACTAGGTCAACATGGCCGTACGTGCCATTGGCACATGCCAACACGCACCGCAAGCCATATTTCCAAGCCGCTATGCCATTGGCACACGCCAAATATAGCGCCCTAGGCTTGCAAGACTTGCAACTAGGTCAACATGGCTGTACGTGCCATTGGCACATGCCAAAACGTACCGCAAGCCATATTTCCAAGCCGCTATGCCTTTGGCACACGCCAAATATAGCGCCCTAGGCTTGCAAGACTTGCAACTAGGTCAACATGGCCGTACGTGCCATTGGCACATGCTAACACGTACCGCAAGCCATATTTCCAAGCCGCTATGCCATTGGCACATGCAAAATATAGCGCCCTAGGCTTGCAAGACTTGCAACTAGGTCAACATGGCCGTACGTGCCATTGGCACATGCCAACACGTACCGCAAGCCATATTTCCAAACCGCTATGCCATTGGCACACGCCAAATATAGCGCCCTAGGCTCGCAAATCATACAACCTAGGCCAAGTCGGACACGCATGCCATTGGCACATGCCAACATGCTCGCTGGTAGCCTAACTTGCAAACCGTGCAACCTACCACCAAGGCATTCCGCACATGCCATTGGCACATGCCAAACACACACGCTGGTAGCCTAACTTGCAAACCGTGCAACCTACCACCAAGGAATTCCGCACATGCCGTTGGCACATGCCACACACGCCACTAGCAGCTCTGGCATTACCACTTACGCTCGAGGTGCAACTCGCAACGAAGGCATTCCGCACATGCCATTGGCACATGCCACATGCGTCCCTAGCAAAGCACCACTTGCACTCAAGATGCAACCAACACTCGAGACATCAACACAAACGGGGATGCTTTCTAGGGTTTTGGTTTGGCGGTCACAAAGATGCGGCGTACACTACGCTCACATTAAGAAAGCGTGAAAAGGAATAAAGCGGTCAAATAAAAGAGGAAATAATGGTGAAAACGTTTTCACCCATTAACACCATGCGGTTACCACCTCCTCCCATTATTTCACCCTTTACTCTCTTCCTTCATGAGGCCAGGGTACGTTTCAATCTAGACTTGGATAAATAGGTCTTACCTATTTCCACCAGACAACAAGTCTCGGTCAGGAGAAAAATACTACACTCTCCGAAAGGCAACTTTGCAAGCTCTCCCAAAAGCTTTCATCTCTTGCAAGCTTCCTAAGTTTTCACTTTCTGATACAAGTCGAGATACTACTCTCCCAGAATTATTCTGGTCTCAACACCTTTTTTTGCTTCCCTCCCCAAATCAACCCTTCTCCTCCACTTTGTGACCGAAGCAAGTCTGGAACGGCCATTTCTTGGTTTAGGCCGGACTTGTACAGATTGATCTCTCGAATCTATAAAGTGCTCACGTGCAGCACATTTGTTTAGGGTTTGAACCAGTTTCTCACTCACCTACCGAAAATACCGAAATCGGCAGAAACGATTTTTACCCATAAACAGCAGTGAAAATGAATTTGACATAAATTGTATTTGGTAACTTCCCCCATTGAATATAAAAATATCTAAGGAATTAAAACCTTGTTTTAATTTTAACAAAACAGTAGGACTTAAAATCTTGTTTTAGTTATTCCTGTTTAGGAATTAAAACTTCTTTAAATAATCCTTTTAGAAATTTAAAACTTTTTTTAATTTTAATCTTGGTTCACTTATGCATGTGCATACATGCATTAGGCATGACAAGTGTTTCATGCCCACCCATATTTGTATTTCATTCACTCATCGAAAATGAGTAAGAGCTCTTAGAGACCCAAAGGTCCTAAGTTCCATTCCCACCAAGACCATAAAATCAAAACATTAAAAACTCATTTTCTCCAACAATCCCCCACATGAATGAAATACCGATACAAAAAATCAGAAAATGGAAATCGAGAAATACCACTTAGGCAAGAGGTGTCCTTGAGGTCTTGAACCTTTGCTTAGTGAGAAATTACCGGGACTACTTGATGGACAGTGAACGCGATGTCTTGAACTGCCATCGTTTGGTGTAATCCGGGATAATAACCACGCGTGATATCTCTCTAAGTGCTGTCAAGTTCGTGCCGTTGTGTCCTTTTTGGCCCTGGACAAATCCCGTTTCTCAGAATGCTCTAGAGAATTAGCTATATTCTCATAGGAAGCGACCCACTCCCACATTCAGATAGGTGAGTTCCATCAAAAGTGTTTACTGCTACACCCCACTTCAATCTTAAATTGAAACTATAGAACTCATTAAGACTTAGTTAAAAGTCATCCTTCACATGCAGTCACACTATCACGTCTACACCATAGGGAAGGGGCAGAGAATGAAATTCTTTGATAGTGTTTACCTTGACCCGCCACAAATTAGTTGTCTCATTCAAAACCTTGATCTTGGGATCTCCAGTCAGCAAGGTTGAGTATCCTTCATGGCAAGTTTATTTAGTGAGCCTAAGCTCCATCTCCCTCGATTCATTATTTACTATCTCTTTGGACAAACCTTTCGTCAAAGGTTGCGCGATATTCTCCTTGGACTTTATCCAATCAATGGAAATAACGCCGATTGAGATTAGTTATTTTTAGCTTTAGCTATTATAGCTTGGCTAACACAATGTATTGATATAGCTGGCACATGCCAATGTCAGAGAGGAATGTCTTCTAAAAAGCATCTTAGGCACTCGGCCCCCTCTCGTGCTTTATCTAACGCAATACTCTCATATTCCATAAAGAATTGAGCAATATATGTTTGTTTGGAAATCATCCAAAAACAAACCCTTATGCTAGAGTGAAAACATATTCACTCGTAGACTTAGACTCCTCTGAGTCATCTATCTAGTTTGCATCACAAAATCCCTCAAGGATAGCAGGATACCTTTCAAAAATCAAATAAAAGGTGAAAGAGTATTTTAGGTACCGTAATACTCTATTAAGTGCATCTAAATGCTCCTGCTCTGGATTACAAGTATACCTACTTAACTTACTCACACTATAGGTAATGTCGGACTCTCACAGTTCTCTAAATTCATTAGACTTCCTATAACTCTTGAGTATTAAAGTTATGATACTCCATTACCCTTATTATTCTTGAGTCTACAAGAAGAATCGTAAGGAGTACAAGCAGGCTTACAATCAAATTAAATGTATCTCTTAAACACAAATTCAACATAATGAGAATGACTAAGACTATAACCATTAGAATATCTTCTAATACTCATCCCTAAGATCACATCAACAGGGCCTAAGTCTTTTATGTCAACATTCTCATTCAGCACATGGTCTTAGTGGAATTAATCACAACTATGTTTGTATCAAGTATAAGCATATCATGAACATACAAGAATACAATCACATAGAAATCCTTAACAAGTTTAGCGTAAATACACTTGTCAGATTCATTAACTTAAATCCACTACTCATAATCACATGATAAGATTTTTCATGTCACTGCTTATGTGCTTATTTGAAACATACAAAGATTTGTTCAATTTACAAACTTTGTTTTCACAACCTTTCACTACAAAACCCTCAGGTTGTTCCATGTAAATTTCTTCATCTAATTCACCATTAAGAAAAGTTGTCTTTACATCCATTTGATGTATCTCTAGGTTATGAACCGCAGCTATAACAATTAACATCCTAATGGAAGTAATTCTCGTAACGGGTGAGTAAGTATCAAAGAAATCTACACCTTCTTGTTGTTTATAAACTTTAGCTACTAACCTAGCCTTTTATTTTTGAATAGTTCCATCTATGTTACGTTTTCTCCTGAAGATCCATCTACATCCTATGGCCTTACACCCTGGTGGTAAATCTACTAGCTCCCACGTATCATTTTCTTTGATGGATTCCATCTCACTAATAGATGACTCTTTCCACCATGGAGCTTCAAAAGAAGTCATGGCATCTCTATAAGTCTGAGGATTAGACTCTGCTAGTGTTACAAAGTCAGGTCCAAAGGAGGTTTTGGTTCTAGCCATTTTACTTCTCCTAGGCTCAATTTATACTTCGTCTTCCTCTAAAGGTAAAGTCTGACTGGTTGAAGGGACATCTATGGGATCAAGACCTCTCTTACGAGAGTCAGATTTCAAAAGAAAAACATTTTCAAAGAACACAACATCCCTAGATTCCATAATAGTATTCACACCAATTTCAGAAATTTCAGAACTTACAACCATAAATCTATATGCAAGAGTATGCTCGGGATACCCTATGAAGACACGGTCAACGGCTTTTTGGGTCCTATCTTGGTTGCTTTAGGTTTAGGGATCTGAGCCTTAGACAAACACCCCCACACTTTGAAGTATGCAAAAGAATGTTGTCTACCTCTCCACAATTCATATGGAGTTTTATCTGATCCTTTAAAGGGTACTCTATTCAAGATATAACATGCTGAGAGGACAGCTTCCCCCACAAGTTAGAAGGTAATCCTGAACTAATTAACATAGCATTCATCATCTCCTTAAGGGTACGGTTATTACGTTCAGCTATGCCATTAGACTGAGGTAAATAAGGAGGGGTAACCTCATGTATTATGCCATGTTCTACACAAAAATTTCCTATTTGAAACTTTGTACTCAACACCACGGTCAGACCTTACTATTTTAATGGTATCATTTGATAGGTTTTCAACTTCTAGTTTATACATCTTAAAGGCTTCTAAGGCATCATCCTTACCTCTAAGCAAATATATATGACAATACCTCGTACAGTCGTCTATAAAAGCAACAAACCATTTCTTACCACCTCTAGTTTGAAACGATTTCATGTCAATTAGGTCTGAGTGAATTAATTCTAAGGGTTTAGAATTTCTATGAACATTTTTGCTAAAAGGTTTTCTAGCATACTTCGATTCTACGCATATTTCACATTTGTGTTCTTTTTCGAAACTAAATTTGGGTATGCAGCCTACGGTAGTAATTTTATGCATTGACTTATAAGTTTACGGTTCTAAGTCTACCATGCGACACATTCAATGACACACAAAGCACAAGAATCAAATATGTTCACTTTATCGGATTTTCCGTTAAGCTTGTAAAGACCCTAAGTCTTATAAATTTTGCCTAGAATTACTGCCCTTAGTTACAACGAGTTTTCCAGATCTAATTACTATCTTAATTAAATATTTTACCATCTACAACAGAATAAGATACAAGATTCTTGCATAGGTCTGGAACATGAAGAACTTCATTCTACGTGAGAGTCTTTTACTGATACGAGCTTCTGCTCGACCTTTCCCTTTCATGCAACCTCTATTGTAGATAAGCTACCCATATAGAGTTTCTCGACATACCTATCCTCTAATAGGAGTGAACAGGTCTCTGTTTCTACATACATGCTAGGTGGCTTCAAAGTGCACCCACTGGTCTCTCACATTGGTTATTAAAATAACTTCCGACACCATTGCAGAATACTCGTCCTAGTTTGTTTCAACTAAATTAGCATCAACTTTAAGGTTTTTATGTTCTTTGCAATTTAATACCAAAAGGCCAGGAATTTTACAAACATAACAATCATCCTTAATTAAAGTATTGGTATATTCAGGTATAAGAAAAATACCTTTCTTGTGAGGACCTCACTCAGAGTTGAGTTTGATATTCTCACCTTTGTCAGCTTTCGAAAATTTTTGTTCAGCCACATGCGCCTTGTTAGCCATGTCACTTGAAGACAACACATCTTTGTCCTCGGTGAAAAAAAATTCTTCCACTTGAATCATAGATCTTACTCGATTCAACCATATTGACCTCACCAGTTTCATGTTACAATCTCCATCTGTACTATGACTAGGAAGATGGTAATTTATCCATCACCTAAACGCTTGAAACTCTGACTAGCAACCCACAAATCATAAGTAGTAAAGTTCTTGTTTCATTGTATGGTTACAATGCATCCTCCTTACAATTCAATATATGATTTATAGCCATATAATTCAGCCTAACTGAATCATCCAATTATTTCCGTACAAATTCATCTAGATTATGTTAACCTAGAAACATATCTTAAAGTCCTTCCCCTCTAAATTTTTCTGGTCTTTCAACATCATTTTCAATTGTTATAGAAAAGTCTATCGTGTTAAGATTGTTGGAACTGCAATAATGAAATACTGAAAAATGATGTTAAAATTAAATTTCTGAAAATGAAATAAAACACTCAAATATTTAATTGCACATTGAGGACAGAGTCACTTGATCATCAAGCTGTCCTTAACACGATAGTTCACCGGTACGCCTCAAAAATGAGTGATGCTTATATCCTGTGGTGAAATCGTATTTAGGATAAAACTGCCCGTTACAAGTACTATAAGCACTATAGCACTTGCCCACTTACGAACTCAACATCAAGGATTAGGAGGAGAAATAAACGCACAAGCTCACAACAAAGTGACAAGAGGGGAAAATAGCTATGGATAATAACTTTCTGGTACACATTGAAATGAAGAAATTCTTTTTCTTTTATAGGCAGTGAAAATGAATTTGACATAAATTGTATTTGGTAACTTCCCCCATTGAATATAAAAACATCTAAGGAATTAAAACCTTGTTTTAATTTTAACAAAACAATAGGACTTAAAATCTTTTTTTAGTTATTTTGTTTAGGAATTAAAACTTCTTTAAATAATCCTTTTAGAAATTTAAAACTTATTTTAATTTTAATCTTGGTTCACTTATGCATGTGCATACATGCATTAGGCATGACAAGTGTTTCATGCCTACCCATATCTGTATTTCATTCAGTCATTGAAAATGAGTATGAGCTCTTAGAGACCCAAAGGTCCTAAGTTCCATTCCCACCAAGACCATAAAATCAAAACATTAAAAACTCATTTTCTCCAACAGCTCTCGGTATTGTTTCTTCGGGCATATCTTTTTTTCCTAAAGTGTAAGGTTTTTTCTCATTCATCGAATTTTCGAGAGATCACAAAGTTACGACATCATTTTTGAAAAGGTGTTGTGGCCTATTATATGAAATCATATGGTCCTTTATGGGTCTCAAATTCTTTATGTATGGGACTAGTGCAATCAAATTAAAATCAGAAAATAAGTTGCTTTTGATCTCGAGTGCACATGACCTTGTCTTAATAACTTTATAGAGCAATATGAAGGCAACAGAGACTGGGGTCATTGTAGAGTTAGATGCCAGGGCAATTTTAGAAAGTTTGGGCCAGTGTGTTGATTTTTGGGTACAAGCCATTGCATAACAACACAATCTCAATTGAAAAGAGACTCAGTGATAACTCCTTCATGTTACATGTATATATGGGATACCAAAAATCTCAAATGATCAGAAGTTATACTGAGATGATCTAGACACCGCCTTTCAAACTCAATGAGAAGATATCTTGAAATAAGAAGATAAAACTTGTCATATGGTTATCAAGGACATTGGAAATCTGTTCCACGAACATGTTTCATGTTCAAATTACAAACTCAGCGACATTCCAACTGATTTTGTACTTGAGAGGAAAATTGCATTTAACCGAGCAACTACTAGGTGAGTGAAGTTCAAAAAGCAGTTCAGATTGACAATTGATTCTTAGTTTTATTGTTTGCAACACTATTAAACTGGAATCGAACTAAGGAAGCACCATCATAAATAACATAAAATTCAATTGATGGTAAATCTTAATCAATAATGTCCCGGTCAACACCTGCCTATATGGATCATAGTGAAACATGACTAATCAGTAATAAATCAAGCTGAGTGTAAACATGCTTATCTGAATTCAACAAAAGCACATGCTTACCGATATATTATATGGTCTGCCATTTAATCTGCAAGTTGCAATAAATTCATATATTTTCGACTGCTGCAAATTATGATGAGCAGAACTTTTGTATTTACAATTTGAATGAAAAACTTTTTCAGAAAGTAAAAGATACAATATTCTTTGCTATGAAATCAATAAAGAAGATAAATCATCTATAAAAAGATATGAAGTGAATTTTCAAAGAGTCGTTTCCTCATAAACATACAGGTATTCCTGCTGAAGATCTTGATTTACAATATCATTAGATTTGATACCCTAATTGTGTTGATGTGTTTCCCCTTATTTGTTCCCCTCTTGTGTAACAATGGACCAAGACTTGATGAAAATGCATACTAAAATAATGAGAGGAGAAATCATTGTGATGTCCATCCATTGTGTGTAGTCTGAGTGATCTCCACCAGCGTATCTGAAGAGTTCTTCTTTAACACCGCCGACCTCCTTTGGTCTCTCAAATTTCACTCTCTCACTTTTTTCTAATACGATTCTAGGGCTTTTTCTTTCGTTTGTATAGATAACACGAAATTGTGATTTACCAAAGTATCCTTTGAATCTAACCTACGTTTAAGTTTTAGCCCGGCCTTTAAAGTACACAACCCAACAGGGGCTAATCAAAGAACTTCTACAGTTTTTAACCTTTTCCGAGGATAAAGGTTAAAAACTTAAAATTGTGTTGATGTAAAAAGCTTTCAAGACCAACTCCCCCATTATACAAGGCAAATTCCCCTGGGTATTGTTTTAGAAATGTCTAGAAGATGTAAATCTAAAACACTGCTTGGCAGAGCCCCATTGAAATATGCTTTCCTTTATTTCATTATCACCGTTTTTTCTGCCCTTGAAGTTTTGCTAGCCATTGTTCTTCTCCCCTCATATTGCCTAGCATATTGCAAAGATGAGACTGGGCCAAATTTTCCTTCTCATGTTGCTCCCTTTTATAAACTTTCGTTCATCCAATTGAGAAAAATTGCAGTGTAAAGTAAGTGATTGATTGTTTCATGGCATTGGTTACAGAGTGAACACCGCACATTCGTAATGTGACAACCTCTTCGAGTAAATTATCAATGGTTAGGATAGCATTTTGAGAAGTTGCCAACATAAAAACTTGCACTTCAGGGGGTACAATGTATCATTTTTATGTTATCACCATTTGGTGCAGCAGCACATACACTATATCATTTTTATGTTATCCCCGCCATAGTAATGGGACTCTTTTACCGAGTATACGTGTTTGCCACAACGTTTATGATCATTTCATCTAGATAAATTCAACAACTTTAATCTAGCTAAACTCGGAGAACTCGAGAGTTTGAATGAATAAAATTGCTCAAATCTATCCTAACTCAAGTCGCATAATTTCTAAAGTTACAACTAAAATAATACAAAAAGTTGAATAAGAAGACTCCCCATGACGAGTTGGATTATTCATTTCAAACATAACACTAAATATGGATACATCATTCCATCATCGTTCATGCCATTTGATGATGATCTTTCCCTGAAACACCCACCCATTGTGCCTGCCCTCTGCTCGCAAAAGAACAAAATTTGATACCTCAAAGTCTTAATCGATCATCTTCTATTTCATCAGCCCTAAATCCATGAAACTATAATTGACATATATTAATTTAAGACAAGTGTTCCAATTCCATAATTTCATTAAGGCTCTGTCAAGCCACCTGCATTTGACAAGTATGAAATTAAGACAAGTCTTTTAAACCCACAATATTATCCATGTCTAGCTCATATTTGAAGATCTACAGCCATAAATATCAAATGGAATCGACAAATTATGTGGAGTTAAACATAGAAGACAGTAGATCTAATGTTTTGTACCAAGTTAAACCCCGACTACATACAACTAGGGAACGAAAAGGTTAGCAAGGGAAATGTCAAAATAAAATTAAACTTACCTGAATATATAATACCAGATTGCACAGCCTTCCCGGTTAGGTGGAATCAGCTGGGAACTAGAAGTTTCTTTTAGATCCATTCGAGACCTATATACACATGGAATCAATCTTTCGAAACAGTAAAGAATTGTGATCTATAGAGTAGATGCCGAATTACAATTACACGAAACCAGTGACTAAGTTTATCGGAAGCGAAAGAAAGTGATGGTAGACTTTGCTCCCAGTGATGGTATACTATGACTGGTTAAGCGTACGCATCGTTCAGTCCACTTGATGGGAAACTCAACATTGACCAAACATCTTGAATCGTTTGAGCAGTACTTCAGTTGGATTGAACATACATCTAGTCCGGTCATGATCCAAAATATTTAAATTGCTAGTCTTATAGACTTAGGCAGGAAGACCATTCAAATCGCTTGTTTTCATGGCGATAAACCCTGTTAGTTCGGTAACATTATGGCTTCCTTTATAGCTCCACAACATGCTGCAAACAGAGAATTATTTGTTAAAACAGAAATTAACAAAATCGAATCCGCAAGATAAATCTCAAGTTCTCAACATGCATTGGAACCAACTCTATTACAAAGGAACAAGTAATTGCTTTACTTTAGATAAAAAATCAAATGAAATCCGCAATAATTTTATATTCTTCTCTAATTTGCAAAAGCTATATCCAAATATTGAAGATCTAAGGACATATCGAAGGAAAATCATCCGTATACAAAGTGGATCTAATGGTTTTTCTCATTTAAAATAGAACTAAGGAACAATGAAACTAAACTTACGCCAAAAGGGACAAGCAGATCGAGGTTGCATATCCCCTACAATGGAGTTATAGAAGTTGCTTCTATGTCTCTTTGGACATGCAGCAGATTCCTTTGAAAAAAAAAGAAAGAAAACAAAAACGATTTATATTAATTTTAAAAAAAACAAAATTGAAATGCAAAAAATCAAGATATATCACTCATGTTTGAGAGGAGATATCATTGTGCTGAATGAATATGTAGTTGAGTTGATCATCGTCAACATCAGAAACCATAGATCTGGGATTGTGTTGGTTGGTTTAGAGACGGACCAAAACAGAGAGGAAGAAGAGAGGGAGATGTTACAAAAATGAACCCTAATCGCAATCGGCTTAAGTAGGAGGACGAAAGAGGGGAGTGGATGAGGGTCTCGCTTTATTCAACCCGGCCCACTACTAATCCCTACGAAACAATAGGGTCCCTTCCGGCACGTTGGATCTAAACCACAGGATTAATTGTTGGATAACTTGCCACCGGTCTAGAAGATTTGTTATCAATGCGGGACTGTATTCAAATTAAACACTCCGAAATTGAAATCTTTACCCAGGAGGTGGAAGTCCAGATTTGTGGATCCTCACACATTGCTCCCTTCTTTTTCATTTGAAGTTTGGTTTGCTGATGAATTTATAATCTCCAATAATTCCCTCCGATTTCTTTATATATGGTATAAAATTTTATTCCCGACACTTTTTTTTTATTGGTAAAGAATTTGGTGTTGCCAAGTTTCAACCTGTGTGATGATGGTGGTTTTTAGCTTAGGGTTAAAATCGTAAAACACTAAACCCTAGCAGCGCATGGTGATGTCACAACATTTAAAGTAACAAGGAATTACTAGGCACATTTATCAAACCTTTAATGTGTCCCTAAATAATTATCGAGGTATCTTTTTCAAATTAGGGTTACAACAAGCCAAACCCTAATTCCCACGTGTGCCAATGGAAAATCATGCCACCCACACCGACCACGCCAAAGCATGCCAACCATGCTAGCCGCACCTCTGTGCCAATAGCAAATCATGTCAGCCACACCGACCGCGCCAAAGCATGCCAACCATGCTAGCCGCACCCTCGTGCCAATGGCAAATCATGCCAGCCACACCGACCGCGCCAAAGCATGCCAACCATGCTAGCCGCACCTCTGTGCCAATGGCAAATCATGTCAGCCACACCGACTGCGCCAAAGCATGCCAGTCATGCTGGCCGCAGCTCCGTGCCAATAGCAAATCATGCCACCCACACCTACTGTGCCATACCAAACGCACCTCGCCATGGACCCATGCCGCGCCACCATACTGGCCTTCAGTACACGGCTATCAAAACGAAGGCGTGCAACAATCAACGGTTTCCCTTCAATCGCAGGAGCAAATCCTGGCCGTCTAAGGTTACCAAATGACCTTTGCCCCAAAACCCTAGCTTGGTCACGCACCTAGCCAAATCTAGCCACGCCATGCGCCTATGGCAAACCCTTGGCCCCACATGCCAAGCCAAAACCGCACCTAGCCCAAGCTAGTCACGCCATGCGCCTATGGCAAACCCTTGGCCCCACATACCAAGCCAAAACCGCACCTAGCCCAATCTAGTCACGCCATGCTCCTATGGAAAACCCTTGGCCCCACATGCCAAGCCAAACCAAACCTAGCCAAGCTAGCCGCGCCATGCCAAACGCACTTTGCCTTGGCCCTAGCCATGCTAGTCACATCATGCCAAGCCAAACGCCCTTGCCTTGGCCCTAGCCACGCCATGACAAACCCTTGGCCCCACATGCCAAGCCAAACCAAACCTAGCCAAGCTAGCCGCGCCATGCCATACGCACTTTTCCTTCGCCCTAGCCATGCTAGTCACATCATACCAAGCCAAACTCCCTTGCCTTGGCCCTAGCCACGCCATACGCCCATGGAAAACCCTTGGCCCCACATGCCAAGCCAAACCAAACTTAGCCAAGCTAGTTGCACCATGCTAGTCACATCATGCCAAGCCAAACGCCCTTGCCTTGGCCCTATCCATGCTAGTCACATCATGCTAGAAAATGTAAGACTCAAAACAAATGTATTAAATATGTAGGATTTTGAAAGATATGAAATACTAAGCATACCACAAGAAAAAAGTAGCCACTAGTGGAAAAAGGGCTATTTAGGACATTATGAAACGACACAGACGGTATATGTCCTGATATTTAGTCAACTCTAAAGCGTGGCAGCACCAAAGTCAAACTCTCGTTGTAGCATGACTTTTGTTGACCGGAACAACAATAGTTCGGTAGTGTCTTTTCACTATTAGATTTTTATTTAAAACAAAACTTATCCATACTTTCTCTTTCATTCTCGGTTTCTTCTTCCTCTCCTTTTACTCCCTCCCAGAACCTTTTCTCGTCCTCTCTCCCTGTTCCTCTTCAAAATCCTTTCTTCTCGATTTTCATTTTAGATCTTCCATGTCTTGAACGCGAGAAGGACTTCATTTATGTTATTGTAGGGATTATTTCGAAGAACAAAAATCATCAAGGTCACTTTGTTTTGTTCTGAAATCCCTAGATTTTGAATCTAAATCTCAAAATTATTTTCTTATTCAACCATTTTACTTTGTTATTAGGGTTATAATCAATTGTTCTTCTGCTGTTTCGTTATTACGGTTTTAGTTTCATCAACTTTAGAAGGTAAAGTTAGGGTCTGCAAAATATTTTTTTCCCATTTCTGTTTTTCTAATTTGTTCATTTTGTTTGTTGTTAGGTTTTGTAACTCTTCTGATTTTTGTTGAAGGAGTTAATTAGAAGATCGATCACCAGTGATGGTTCATAAGGTAAATCTTCTAAACCCTAACTTATTCTTTATATTTCTATCTGTATTTTTTTTTTTTTTATGGATCCGGTTTTATATGTTTCCTACGAGGGAAATTAATGGTGGGTTTTTAGTATGATGTCAATTTTTGGGGTTTTCATGTTTAATCTGTTGATTTTGTTTCAATTTTTATGATCTGTACTCCATGTATTTGATTATTTTTTCTTCTTCTTTGGTATTATCTTGTTTAGATTCAGTGCTTGTCATTCTACTTGGGACATCTTTTTGTTGAATTTTTATTTATGTTCTTGTTTGGCTCGATTTGTAGGATTCTAAGTATGTCTTCGTTGAGATGAGGAATTGGAGTTGAAATGGGAACAACCTGATAGGGTACTGATGGTTATTTTCGCTGTTTCACAACTGCGGGTAATTGGTGCGCTAACACTTTCAACTATATCTATGTTGCTATTGTAGTACCCAACAAAGCTCGGTAAGGAGTTCAATTTGTTTCCTAGAAGTTGAAACTATGCCTTTGTAATTTGTTTATGTTATGAAATTTTCTGATGCATTGTTTTTAACTTCAATCTTCTCTTTTATTTGTAGCTACAACTTTAACTAGTTGAGAATTTCTCCTAATTATGTTCATAGTGTCTATTTCATGTTAAATGCTAGTATGGGTATGTGCAAGTTTGCAAATCTAAGTTTATTAAAAGTTATTCTTGGTGATGGGAATCCTTTCAAGTTAGGAAAATATTGGTATTCATATTCCTTCGTAATTTTAATTATGAATTGGATTTATGGCCCATAGATGTTTGATATCATGCCTCAAAGAGTAACGAATTTCAAAACACATTGTAGTGTTGGACTGCTAGTATTTCAAGCTCGATTTTGAGCATCTTAAATTGTGATTTGATCTTAGGTTAAAACTCAAGACTTGTAGGTGACTTTCTCATCTTTCTAGGGGTATATGGTTTGTTTCTTTTGGAGTTTAATTGAAAGAGATGTGAGTGATTTAATGAACGGTGGGAAATCTGGAAAACATAGTAGTAGTGACACTGCAATAACTTCATGGATGGTACGTTTTAGGTACGATAATGATATAATTTGGTCGGGCCCAAAACATGAAAGTTATAGAGGATTATCTCACCTTTCTGCTGAGATGTCATTTGCTGAATTTTGTTGTATATCTAAGTCCATTAAATTTGACAATATAGACATAAATTTTTTTGAAAGCTAGAAAACTAGAGTACTTCGTTGTCTGTCAGACCAGTTCGGCATTATATATATGTGACTGACATGATCTATTACTAGTTTGTAGGATCATAATATCGCAGCGCACAGGGCTCGCGGGATCAATAAACGACGATGTCGCGAGGCAGTCGCAGATAGCTAAAATAAACGACGCAATGAATAACGACAAGTAAAACATGAAGAAGACGTGAAACCTGGCGAGGGTTGAGGAGTGTCGCGAGAGTGAATGTTTGTGCATTTGCGACACTTCGCAGGACATTCCCGAAAATAAAGGATAGCATAGTTGTCATCCACTATGTATTACCCTATATAAAGGGCTAAACGAGTCTGTTGAAGGGAGAGATCTTTTTGGAATTATTAGGCAAGTCATTAGGAGAGAGAAAGTTTAAGAGTGTTTTAATTTCTAAGTGTAATTCTATCTTCCTGTGTAAAACATTTCATGGACTCAATCAATAAATATGCTCGATCTTACATCTTTCAATGGATTAGTTAAGCAACAATGAGTAAGGGGTGTAGTGTGGGATTTCCTGCAACTACATATGCGCTAGAAACAGAGAAGAGCAGAGATTGACGCAGAAATCGGAAAGAATTTGGATTAATAGAGAAAAGATTTGGAGCAATACTCAAGAATTCAGTGAAAAAGAAAAATGGCTAGAAGAAGAAACGTTCAAGGGCAACCAACGATTGTAAGAAGAAGTGGGAGACTTGCTGGAGAAAGGAGGAATGAAACAGGAGAATCATCAAGGATGAATATGAGAAATGATGAAGAAAATCAAAATCAGCCACCGATCTCCCCAGTAGCAAACGCAACGGTGGATTATGATAGAGTAAGTGTACATACTTGGAGATCTGATTCTGAAGACGAGAGGGAAGAAGAGCAGCCGCTGATAAACAATGGACAAGGAGGAGGCGAGCAAAGAATGAATGGAGAAATGAATCCAGGAAACGAAGAAATTACAGCATTAGAGAGATTGAGACAAACAATACATGAAGAAAGGCGGCTAGAGGCAGAGGAACGAGCAAACTTGACAAGACAGAATCATGAATTGAGGATGGAAAATATGAGGTTGCAAAATAGGAGATCAAGAAGTAGCGTGAGATCAAGTTCAAGATCGAATAGGGAAGAAAGAAGGAGAGTTTTACCAACAGAAAGTACCGAGGAAGAAACACAAAATCCAAGTACAGAGCATGGCGAGAGAAGAGGGGAAATGGAATATCGTTATATTCCTCAGCCCGAAAATCTTCAAAATGAGCGGAATAGGGAAAATCAAGGAAACATGCAACTCCAAGGGCCGAATGACCCATTGCTTGAAGGGAGAATAATCTTGCACGGGAGAGAAGAATTGAGAAGAAACCGAGAGATCGAGGATGACATTGAGAGACACTACATTGAACAAGCGCGGCTAGCTCGCGAGAGAGAAAGGATAAGAGCGAGAAATGGAAAATCAAGAGATGGAGGAGGCAATCCGGCAGAATAACCATGACAACCGTGAAAGAAGAAGGGAACAAAATCGTACCAATAGAAATATTAATGAAGAATATGAGAGGGTGCAGATGAGAGCTGAGAGACAGCCAAGAAGAGAGAACAACCGATATAATGGTGTGCGAATCGACGAAAGAAACGAAGAAGAGCGTCGCAGGGAAAGAAGAGGAGAAAATAACGAGCAGGAAGGTCAAAATAGGCACGAGAGAAGAAGGAGAGAGGCAGAGCTAAAAAGACCAGTAGAACCAAATTCTGAGGCAAATGAACAAATCTTAAGAGAACTGGCTGAAATGAGAGGATTACTGAATAATAGAAGGGAAGGAGGAAGGAAACAATTGGACGAAGCCATCGCAGAAGCTGCGAAGAATCCCTTCACGCTAGAAGTACGAGATGGGAGGAATACCTCCTAAGTGCAATCTACCCGCATTAACCAACATCTTTGATGGAACAACCTGTGCGATACAACATATCAATGCTTATATGAGATGCATGTTGCAAGTGGGAGAATCATGACGCTATACTGTGCAAATATTTCGCGTCAAGCCTAATAGGAGAAGCACTAAAATGGTTCGAAGGACTGCCAAGAAATACAATCACATCATTCAACCATTTACAAGCCACATTCCTAGGAGCATACATAAGTAACAACTCTTCGCGACTGGTATTGAAGATGTATTCGGGTTGAAACAAAGAGTTGGCGAGAGTTTAAGGCAGTTGACAATAAGATGGAGGACCATGTGTAGCGAAATGGCAGGACGTGTTGAGGAAAGATACCTCATCCTCTCATTTGTGAATGCTCTCTTCGCGACCAACTTGTTATATATTCAAATTTTTAGAATCAAAAATACAATCACGATGGCAGAATCATGAGAATTACAGAAGAATATATTGCCTTAGAAGAAAGACAGAATGAAATGAATTCTTATCCGATCGCGAACACAAGATTTAATTCCGCGAACGCAAGCTTGTTGCCTCAATTCATAAATACAAGTGGCGAGCACTTCGCAAGGACAGCAAGCAAGGAAAACTCGATGAGGGACAGCAAAAGATAGTAGCCATGGGAAGCCACGATCAAGAAGAGTTTGAGCGAGAAAGGAACTAATACAACCGTAACAGCAATAATAAGATTCAGAGGTTAGATCATGTGCAAGACACTTATGGTGGACGAAGGCAAAATAACCGTGGAGGGCGAGAGAAGTCGCGAGAATAGTATGGGAAGAGATTAAGATGCCTCCACCGAACGCTAGTGTGGAAAAGATCCGGGAAGCTATACTTGTGATGGAAAATGTACCAAAGCACCTTGGAACGTAGGAATGGAACCACCGCCCGGGCGATAGAAGTCATGAGTTTTGTTCTTATCATCGCTTCCATGGGCATCAAACAAACGATTGTAGAAACATAAAGAGAATTATTCTCAGGATGATTGATCAGGGGAAGCTGAATCACTTTCTAAAGGGAGAAGAAGCAGGCCAGACATTACCACCACCGCCAGAGATGCACAGAACAGTGTCAGCAAAAGGAAAGGAAACATTCGTGATAGAAATCGGGACAAAAGCTAAAAATTTGAATTGCAACTCTATCGTCCACTCCTATCGCACCATCGAAGATTTTCATGACAACGTGCTCAGTAGAGTCTTTGCGAGAGATGCTAATGATAAAGAAATAATGAGTCTCAAGCGAGAACGACGCGGTTAGAAAAGTGGCAGTCGAAGACTATTTCTTTCTCTGCAGATGAAGTGCCAAAAGGAAGAGAAACACATGATAGCCCGTTGGTTGTGAAACTAGAGATTAACCCAAAACCAGTTGATGGAGAAGATGATGAAACAGAAGCTTGCTGGGCGATCAACCGAATCCTAATTGATACTGGGAAGTTCGGTGAATATTCTTTTTACCATACTTATAAGACGATGGGAGGAAAGGATGAGGATTTGATCCCCTCAACATACAAGATATATGGCTTTAATGGCACTGCAAACAAGCCAAAAGGAGAGGTCCACATGAGAATACCTCTACAAGGATTATCAACTGATGTTTTATTCTGTGTGGTTGATGTGGAATCCCCGTATAATGCACTAATTGGGAGGCCATGGCTTCATGAAATTTTGGGAGTCGCATCAACATACCATCAATGTATAAAATTTCCACATCCGAACGGCATTGGTATTATACAGGGAGATTGGAAGGAGTCGCAACACTGTCATGAGGTCGATATAGAAAGCTGCGAAGAAAGAAATGCCAAAAGAAAGGATTTGAAGCAACATGTGAGAGAGGAGCAGAGAAAGGAAAAACTGATGGTAGATGCTATAGAAGTGAGGACTGAACATGCCTCGCGAGGTGAAAGCCTAGAGACAGGCGAATATTATGATAACAAAGAGGCGAAGGGTATGAGGAATAAAAGGCATAAGAAATGAATAATCAACACAAACAGGAGATAAGGTAGCAGTTGAAGTAATGATGCGCGAGAATCTTGCAGTCAAGAGTATATGAGAATTCGATTAAGAAACAAAAATGAAAATACAACAAATGAAATGGGCTCATGCGAATGCTTCGCAAACAAATATCAACAAATAATGAAACATGAATGATTGAATGATTTAACAAAGATGAATGCGCAAAAGAATGGGACGAACCTTTATGGCGTACACCCTAGTTCGCGAATAACATTTCGTAAGAGGCAAATGTAAGACCTAAAGTGCGTCATATAAGGGGGTATCTCTCGCCATGGCTCAGGGGGAAGGTTACACCGCTCCTGAAGCCTGAGTCATGAAAATTTGGGGCCCATGAAAGCCTATCCGGGAGAGGTACCTTGGATTCCCAACTATATATGTAGGTTATACCCTGGTTGGGCGACCGAGGGTCTCTTCCAAGGAGTCAGTGCATGCTCAAGGCGCCGAGGTACACGGTTGAGCCGAGTGCCGGGATGGATGAACCTACCCTGGCCATTCTTGGCATGCGTTGCACTCGCCCGAAGAAAACTCCACTTAGGGTGCATCCTCATAACCATAAACCCTATAGGTATAAGGGATAAGAGGCTGCGAAAACAACTGGTTGTTGTTAAGACCGGATGGGAGGAGCTAGTCTTGTATGGCCGATGTTTCGCCTCCTTGAAGGGGCAACCGGGGAGATGATAAGGGCGACGCTTTCCATTAGGGGAAGTGTCAAAACAGACGCAAATGTCATAAGGCTATGTTTTCGCAAGAGAATTTAGGCTCGTCATATTTGTGCAATGATCCTGAAGAGGCAATAATACTAACGCGAGGGTAAGGCGAGATCAATGGGTCTTTACACGAAAGTGTACGGACGTCCTGCGATTTCGTCGCACGACGGCAATGTCATGGGGCTTTATGTTCGCAAGGATATCTAGGCCTGTCATATTGTCGCAACTAAAACATCCTGCAGAGGCAAAAATACTTGGAAAATGATAAGGCAAGATCAATGGGTCTATACATGCAAGTGTAAAGACGTCCTGCGATTTTGTCGCGATAAAAGGTGGCAGGGGAAGACCTCTAATTAGGGAGGTCTAACTTGGAAGACCACACAAAAATGATAAGACAAGGTCAATGGGCCAATGCATGAAAATGTAAAGGCGGCCTGCGACCTTGTCGCAACAAGAAATGAGAAAATAAAGATTACCGAAATAATAAGTGGGATTCTTAACTTATGAAGATACTCGCGACCTCGTCGCGACGATACATTTCAATAACAATAAAATTACTATCCAACAAAATACATGATGACCACTAAAATCTTCCATCTGAAGATAAATAACAGAGGCAAGTATGGGAATGGAAAGGATGAAATATTGTTATTCATCTTCCGATGCAAGAGTTATACATCAATAATGCTAGTCAATTATATTACAAGGAAGAACTGCCGAAAAAGGGGAGTGAAGATTGAATTTATGGACAACGAGACCAAGAAGTACACTACAATAAAGAGATACGTAAATGTACGAGATATTACAGGTCGGCGAAAGAAAACAAAAAGAATTATCTCTTTGGTGATTCTTCTCCTTCTCGATTCTTGATCCTATTATTCTCATCGCGTAAATTTTCTTCTTCGCCACCTCACTATCGAAACATCCGAGACCGGCAGATTCTCGGGAACCTTTTCAAGAAGCCGGGATATGAATGCGAGAGGGATATTGTGGTCCTTACAAACATACTCCATGGCTCCATTGCGAAAACGAACGGCATCATTATTAAAGTTCTCCACTGTCGTTAGAAAAAAGATCCTCGAGAAAAACGAGGTCATTTAATGCGAGAAGAGACATGAACGGTCAAGAATAAACGGTTGAAAGAGACGTGTCAAGAAAAGACATTAATAATCAAAATCCGTGTAAAAGTACAAAATCTGAAACAGATAAAGATAAGCGATCGCAACAAATCAAAAGAATCACTCTCATGATACCCTTCCCTTCGCGGAAGAAATATGAGGAGAGACAGAGACGACACTTCGTATATATCTCAAAGAAGCTTCGGAACTTCGCAAAAGAATAGAGGCAAGTACGTACTTTTCAAGTACAGTATTCTTCTGCTTGTTCCATCATCAGCAAAGACCAAAGATTACTACAACAACAGATTTTTCCTTAAAAATCGCTCTTCAAGCAATATTCAAGGAAAAAGAGGCAAGATGTAGGATCATAATATCGCAGCGCACAGGGCTCGCGGGATCAATAAACGACGATGTCGCGAGGCAGTCGCAGATAGCTAAAATAAACGACGCAATGAATAACGACAAGTAAAACATGAAGAAGACGTGAAACCCGGCGAGGGTTGAGGAGTGTCACGAGAGTGAATGTTTGTGCATTTGCGACTTTTCGCAGACATTCCAGAAAATAAAGGATAGCATAGCTGTCATCCACTATGTATTACCCTATATAAAGGGCTAAACGAGTCTGTTGAAGGGAGAGATCTTTTTGGAATTGTTAGGCAAGTCATTAGGAGAGAGAAAGTTTAAGAGTGTTTTAATTTCTAAGTGTAATTCTATCTTCCTGTGTAAAACATTTCATGGACTCAATCAATAAATATGCTCGATCTTACATCTTTCAATGGATTAGTTAAGCAACAATGAGTAAGGGGTGTAGTGTGGGATTTCCTGCAACTACATAGTTAATTTATTTACGCGAGGAAGATTAAACCATAGGTCAGCTGTTAGAACTTTGCTTGCGTGAACTATTCATACATGCTATTGTCTCTTCTACTCTCTACTTTACTCTCTTTGTCTCACAAGAATATTGTTATATGTTTATATTTATGCTCCTTAACACTTTGATTGAAATCACATTTGTTTCACTTCATAGGGTTGTTGCTGCTGCAAAACAAAGCCTTGGCATAGACTTAGATTTTAAATTTCAGGTAACTACTCTACTATTTACTTGTTTATACTTTGTGATTCATTATACTTTTTTATATACAATGATAGCCGTATCACCATCTGTCTTTAGGACATACTACGCCCGATTCTAAGACCAAAACTTGTTTTTGTTGCAGGTATACTATTCCGTTCAGTTGGGATTCTTGCTTTTTGTCTATTTTTTTGCATTTCCTTTTCTTGTTTTTATGTCGACCATTAAGATTTCCAGTTTGGATAGTATTTAATTTGTTATTATCTCGTGTAAAGCTGATATTCCAGGTTGGTCATAAGAGATAGCCAATTCATTATTATTCCACGCAGGATATAATCACACATATTTGACGTAGGTTGTTTTTCCAATTCTTTATATGACATGAAATGTTCAAAATTCTTTATATGCTTCAATGCTATAATGTTGTCGATACGAGGCTTTCTCAAAGACATCGACAAACAAAATGACGATGGATTGTGTACCAGTTCCATCCAAAGAGTCCAATCTTGCAGAGTTTCTATGAAAAGGTAAGTAGTTCAAGATGAACCTTCTTATTCCACTTTTGAGAACCGATATTTTCTCCTAAAGTTACTTGTGTCTCGTAAGTTGGATCATGTGGTTTATTAGACTCGCTTTGTTTTCAGAGTTCGACTCTAATTACCCTTTCCTCCTAAATCAATGGTAGGTAGTGTCTTTGGGAAGGCTCGTGTATGCAATTTAAAAGTTCATTCAGTTCCATCCCACAGTTGATGTTGCTGCTCTTCCCGATGGTCTCATGAGGGGGGCACTGATGTCATGATTGTTGGTAAGATCACTGTTATTGATGGATATAGAGATGTTGGAAAGGGTTGTGCTTTTGCAGTTCTTCTCTCAAGCTAGCTGGTGCCCAGGTGATGATCACTGAAATTGATGGTGAAACTTTTAGGAGTTGTAGTACTTTTCTGTAAGAAAGATGGAACTTATGAATTAGAAGTTGAATCCTTTTGTATGATTTTGATTTAAATTTATTAGTACAATTTTTAGTGTAATGGAATTGTCATTTTGTATGGATGAACAAGATTTTGTTTGGAATTGTCATTTTAATTTTAGTGTTTGAATTTGGATAGTCATTTGGTTTTTCATCTGAATTTAGATTTGAATTTGATTTTCATTGTAATTTGATTTTCAATTTACTGTAGTTTCAGTTTGAATCAGAATTATTTCAGACGAGTCAGAATGGCTGCAGTCAGTCTGCTAGATCTGGCTCGATTTTTTTTAAATTAAAATAAACTAAATCTACGACGATGTGTGAATGTCTTGTGTAGCGACAACCTGAAAGCATCGTAATTCAGCGGCAACTTGAAAGTGTCGTTCCAGAAAAAGACACTAAATCTACGACACTTTCAACGGCATCTCCAAAGTGTCTTATAACTCGCTTATACGACACTTTTGAACTATCTTAAATCGGCCTTTTTCCACTAGTGAGCAATTGATACCCTGTGAACCCAGTGGAGAATTTTTTTTTCCCGTGAATACAAGACCTACTGGATCTTCTTACCAACTTGGCATGTCTTTTTTCAGTTCTGTCTTACCAACTTGAGAAGAGAAATCATTGTGGTAAGTAAATAGTTGTTGTTGATCATCTACAACACAATCCATTATCTACAGATATGTAATGGTGGTGGTGGTTTTACAGGCGGTACAAAACAGAGAGAGGAAGAGAATTAGAGGCTGTAAGGAGGAAAGATATAATCTAAACCCTAATGCTTTTTATCGATATACTGGTGTGAGTTATATCCCTGCCAACCACTAATCAGCGTTAGATCTTCTCAATGAGATAAATCTTACGGTCAGTCTAACCGCGTGAATAACTAGTCTAAAAAACCGAGATTTTTGGGCATAATTGCTCTCACACTTTTTTTATTTGGTGGGCTGCACCGTGCCCGCGAGGCTAAAAGGGGCCATTTTAATTTTAATGTGTGTTGATTTTGATTTTGTCTGAAAATCTCGGTTTATTAAGCATTTTCAAAGTTTTTATCTATTTACTTTCAATACTTTACTTAAATCCCAATCCAATACCTTCTCAATGGTTGTGGAAGAAGATAAATGAAAATAGTCTCATTCTTATCCTACGTGCATAAATTGAGTAGGTTAACACACCCACCCGTAAAGTGGATGGAATCATAATCTATGGATTGAAATAGTTTAAACACGAGTTTAGGTGGAATATCTTCCACAGTCTTTGTGTGGAGATCCGAATGTTATTTATACTTGAATAATACTGCAACGCAGTTACAAATATTGTTAAAGACTCTAATAGTTTAAAGACTTTAACAAATTCAAAACTCTGACTAACAAGAGTGTATACATAGCCTTAGGATTCTTCCCAGATACTCGGTCTGCTGACTAACTCAATGAGACTTTATTGTAGAGATAAGTCTGCTATCGTTAACATATCCCCTCAAGCTATACCGGAGCTGTCGAATGTGCAACTTGGAACGTATAATTTGAAACGTGGTGCAGAGAGCCCCTTTGTAAATATATCCGCCAACTGATCTCTTGAACTGATGAACCTGACATTGAGCAACTTATTAGTAACACTTTCTCTGACAAAATGATAATCTATCTCAATGTACTTCGTTCTAGCATAAGACACTGGATTCGTAGTGAGATATGTTGCTCCCAGATTATCACATCATAGGATTGGAGTTGTAGAATTCAAACCAAATTCTGTCATAAGGACTGAATCCAAATAATTTTAGATGCTGCAATCACTACTCCTCGATATTCTACCTCTGTACTTGACTTTCAAATAATTTTCTTCTTTCGCGCACTCCAAGATATTAAATTTCCCCTAAAATAAATGCCCAGCCCAATCTACATCAGAGTAGGCATGAAGTGAAAAGTCCTTTGTAGCATAGATATGAAGACCATAATCCATTTTGTATTTTTTAGGTAGCGAAGTATTCTTTTAACCAGTTCCTAATGCTCAGTAAATGGATCATGCATGTATTGACAAACTTTATTAACTTCCACTGAAATGTCAGGCCGTGTTAAATGCAAATACTGCAATGCTCCTACCATACTGCGATAAAGAGTTGCATCTGAGAATCTTTCAGTACCGCCTTTTTGAATCTTTACATTTTTTACCAAAAGTGTGCATGTGCTTAATACCATCCATCTTAGTGCGCGTGAGCAAATCTGTCACATACTTTCTTTAAGTAACAACAAAATCACGGCCCTGTCATAGAACTTCTATTCCCAAGAAAAAAGACAAATTCCCCATGTCTTTTATTGCAAACTTAGAACCAAGACTTGCAATAAGTTGGGTAATACGTACTGAATCAGCTGTTTTGAGCACAAAAAGAGAACCTTTAAAACCAATCTTTAGTAAAAAGGTGCTAAGTCTATAAAACCACGCACGCAGTGCTTGTTTTAGGCCATATAAAGACTTATAGAGCTTGCAAACATGGTTAGGATAGATATGATCGACATACCCAGCTGGCTGCTTCACGGTTAGGATAGACTTATAGAGCTTCTTATAGTTGGCCATGCAAGGATGCATTTTCGACATCCAACTGTTTAATCTTCCATTGATTCATTACTGCAGGTGATAATACTAATCGAATGGTGCATGGCTTGATCACAGGACTGAAGGTCTCCCAATAGTCTATGCCTTCCTGTTGGTTGGATCCCTTCGCAACCAATCTTTCTTTGTAACGCTTTATGCTACCATATGGATTCTGTTTCACCCTAAATACTCATTTTGAGCCAACAACATTCATCCCATCTTCATATTTCACCAACGAGTAAGTTTCATTTCGAATGAGTGCATTAATCTAAACATCCATTGCTGTTCTCCATTTCGGATTCTTGCAATCCTCTGAGTAACACATTGGCTCCATAAAATCTGTTTCTGGCAGGGGATGTTTTGTTGCAGTTAAACACAACTTTTCTATTGGTTTGGTTATGACAAACTTTTCCATTGTAACCATAGGATGAGAAACAAGTTCACTTTGAGTGGACTGCGCATCTGACTGAACTTGTTGAGTAGCACTTGATGTAGTTGAGGCAACTCTATCGTCTTGTGAAGCGCATCGTTGGTGAATATGTAGAACCTGGTGATGCCTCGTAATTCATAGGTGAATCCATAGTATCGGTTGGACCATCGATGTATATTGTATTGGTGGATCGAAGCAGAAGATTATTTTGTGTTCATTGAATTCTTCTACTTCTAAAAGGAGGTGATAACAAAATACTAGTATCGATGGAACATTACCGGACATGGCATTGGTACTTGTTGCCGCTTTGGATGGAATGGGAATGAGTGTTCTTCAAATCTCACATGTTGTGAGATATAAACTCTATCGAATTTTGATGGAGACAAAGATAGTCTTTATGCGCATGACCGTAGCCTATAAGCATACAAGGTAAAGACCTAGGTTTGAGTTTGTTGGAATTGTACGGTCTTAGACATGGATAAGCTAGACACCCAAAGAATTTTAAGAAAGTGTAGTCTGTCTCTTTGTTAAATAGAAGTTCTAGTGGAGTTTTTGGCTCTAAGGAAGATTTTGGAAGCCTATTAATGAAATAACAAGTTGTAGTAAATGAATCAGACCAGAATTAGACATGCACATGTGCATGAGACAAAAGTGCTAAACCTTTGACATGGCCAAAAACCTCTGGTGTTAAAGTGGAATTGAGCCATCCTACAAGCAGTGAGTCTTGTGCCTCATAGTCCGTAAAAAGAGGATTTATGTCTTCTGAATATGGTAGGGTTCTTGCAGGTTTTTCTTGAGTTCCATCTATGAAATCAGTAAGTCCATAATATCCATTGAGGATAGGCTTAAACCTGTGTTTTCCGGAGGGAGTAATTAGTTTTTGTGAGTTTCAAGGTAACAAGATGGTGAATCGGATATTTCGAGGCTCGTTGGTATCGGTTGCCATTGATATTTTTTTGGTTTTTGTTTTTGTTTTTGTGGTGTTGTTTTGAAATGGAAATGTGCTTGGATCGTAGGATGATACCACATTTAAACATGAGTTTAGGTAGAATATCTTCCACAATCTTTGTGTGAAGATCAGAGTGTTATTTATATGTGAAGAATACTGCAACGCAGTTACAAATATTGTTACAGACTTTAACAGTTTCAAGACTTTAACAAATTCAAAACTCGACTAACAAGTGCGTATACAAGCCTTAGGATTTTTCCCGGATACTTGACTCGTTGACTAAATCGATGAGACTTTGTTGTAGAGACAAGTCTGCTATCATTAACGTAAAACAACCGGTACATGTGTAATTTTCCTTTTCTACTGCAGAATATAATGGGTTGGTTTAGTGTATAAATCTTGACCATTGACATGAAGGATTCCACTAATTTCTTTTGACTTGGTGCATAACGCTGGTCACGCATACCGCATAGTCACCAAAGAAGAGAAAGACATAACCAAAAGGAAAAAAGAAGAATTCCACAATGTATCTCCAAAGTTATAAGTTCACTCAGTCACTCTTGATCTTTAAATCCTTTCTAGTAGTTCCTCTAATACCTTTTTGTTTTCATGGAAATTGACCCCGTTAGCTTGGTAAAATCATCCGACCTCTTGAAAAACGGTTGTCATTTTTGGTTGTTGCTTACTTCCAAATTAAGCCCTTGTACATTTTGTCATTTTTGGTTGTTGCTTACTTCAAACAAGAAACAAATTAAGCCTTTTGTACATTTTAGAGTAATCTTAAAGATTAATAATAGTCTAAAAAAATTTTACAAATACTAGAAAAAAAAAAAAAGGCTAATTTAAGTTATTGATAAAAAAAGGATAAAGCTTTATTATAGATTTTACCATACGACGTGCAAACAAGAAACAAAAAGTAATACACCTTTTTAGATTCATTACATCAACATGTTATTTCAAAGATTTACATATTCCACATGTTCCATGTAGGTTCTAAACATCAAAGATTTTTCCCTCTTTGTGTAAAAGTTGCCTTACACAAGTAAATAGTATGTTGTTGTTTCTTAGTCAAAAGAATTGCTTGGCGCTTTAGAATGGATGACTTGCAACAAGTGCTCAAATAGTAGAGAATTTGCGACAATCTTCGCCACCTACATTTGGCAAAAATTAAATTCAGTAACAACACAAGTTCAAGTACAAACCTGATAATCTTAAATATGCGTGCCTCCCAGTGTACATACATAGTAAACAGCTTGTTCTCATGCGCCATTTTCCTTAGCAAGCTTCAATGCGAGAATGAAGAAATATATAGATAGGACAAGATTGATAGGGTAAGATTAAAATCCATTTGCTTCTTATCTAATTCAATATCCGCTTGTGCACTTCTCGTATAACTCTCTATCCTTCTCCCAAAAAGCAGTCGACGTTCCATGATTTCTGGGCCCTTGTCCAGCAAGATAACCGCAATCAACAAAAAAATGGATATAACATTAAACAATGGATTTAAGAATTGTAACTCTTCCTATTGAATTTCATAAGACAACTAAGGAATAACATGTCTCTCGAAATATGTGTGTACACTAACTCAACATATACATTTTCCCAAAAGTCAATTTGAAGCTCAGAATGTAACTTTTGGGTGTTTTTGAATCACACACAACTTATAACCATGTAATACGTAAACATGGGTAAGATACATAACCATACTCGTTGTATATATACCGAAAGCCGAACCTTGCCCCTTAGACAATCAAGAATGTTCAAGTTTCTGCCTTTTATCTTGTTGGTAAAACGAAGAAGGCCAAGTGAAGCCACGAGTGTTCTAGAGAGCAGCCGTAAGCCTTAACCTGGTCAAATGGAATGAGTATAAATAAACAACTATGTAAGGAAACCGCAAATCAAATACCTAATGCCACTACTCCATCCGGCCACATCCCTTGGGGTTTAATATTTTCCTCGACCCCCAAATGCAGACATTAGCACAACTCGAAACAGTTAGACCTCTCCCCAAGATGCATGATGGAATGCGAATGCTGTTGTTTTTCTAACATACTAAGGATTGTCTATGGTTCATTCCAACTTTAATTATTTCACTAACAAGTACCATCCCCATACTACCACAAGTCACCACCACCACCAGCTTGGAATTAGCTCATATCCGGTACCGATTTCTTAATACTAGAAATCCCCATACTACTTATTATATCAAACAGATAGAAAGAACATAGTTATTTATACAATCTTAAGCGAAACATTTCGAAGTAATAAATGATAAAGCCTTACCATCATCGGCTACATTGTTGGTGGCATTTGCTACTTGCTTTACAAGGCTGGCACCAATGTTCTTAATTCTGTCCTTGAACTCAATGCTTTCAGCAACGATGATACCATCTTTAGTCACTTTAGGTGCACCAAAGCTTTGTTCTATTACAACAATATCTCCCTTTCAGAATCCAAACATCAAAAGTAAAAATTAGTAATCAACCATCTCATTTAAATTTTTAAATTGCGTAAGATAGTAATCTAATATATTCTACATTAGTCTAATATATTCTACCCGAAGGAGGAGAGTTAGCTATATTTAAAGCGTAGTAAATCTCAACATCAAAAACTCATTAAGTCATGAATGTCAAACAAATTGCACTTAGTATTAATGCAATCACCAAAATTCTAAATATAGATTGATTCTCTAATAATACTTTTGGTGTTTTATGGGTCCATTGAAATCTTAAGAAAATAACTAATGATGGTATAACTACAATCATAAGGAGCTAACTTAAGTGAAATAAATACTCACACAAACGGAGAAGGTTCACAAATTGAAATACCTATGGGAATATCCGAAATTAAAATTGAAAAAATAAGAACAATGGATAAGACTTCAAATTGTTCACAAATTTAATGTCAATCGCTACATCAAAAACAAATTAAAAAAATAATAATTAAAACCCTAACATCAAAATCATATCTCTCCTTCTCTAAAAAGAAAACCCAAAATCCAGGTGGTTGACCTAGAAAATGAACCAAAGAATGAAACAAAATTTGTAAAAAATTAAACACAACAACGAAACATCACCCGATTAAGAATAAAATTTGGGGAAGGGTTTGCTACATGCGTTTTTCAATTTGAATCCTCCGTAGATTAATCAAAGTAATCTCTTGCTCATCTCTATAATTGAAACCCTAGATAACAAATAGAATTCTCGGATCTACGGTATCTACTAAAGATATTCAGCGAGATCGGGTTCTAAGAAGAAGAAGGTAGTCCTAGTGGTGCAACAGCTTTTACCATCACTGATTCAACCACTAGTGGTGCTCAAGCATTAAGGATTGTGCGTTGTGGCTGCATGAGTTGGATCGTAGAAGAAGATCAAAATGGAGAGGATAAAGGAGAGAGTAAAGAAGAAGAATTTGTGGATAGAATTGAAGTAGCACGATCTCGAAATGGTTCTCTAAAGTCAAGAAGTCAACTGGTCAAAGGGGTGAAATAACAACACGATGTGAGATCGTTCCAAACATATGGGTGAAAATAAGGTGAAAAGTGTTCCTACTCTTGATCATTTGCTAAATCGAATATGAGAAGTTGCGACTTTCGAAACAAAAAAAGTTGCTAAAATTTGGCAAATTGAAATTAGGAACCGCGATAGATCCATTGCGAATCCGGAGTTGCTAAGACCTAAATTTGGTGTAGTGTTAAAGAGTGTACATACATAGTAATGGTTAGATTGTACTCTTCCGGAATTTTGTGATCTGTATTTTCACCGACTTGTTTCGAAGACCCTTCTCGTTGTATCGGTCGATATGTACCCTACAGTCCAACAACTTGTGAGTGGTTTTTGCAAAAAGGGGAAATAAAACACAAACCCAAGTTTTATGAACATAATAGATGACTCTTCAAGAGAATCCGTGCACACTTTATTTCAATAATTTTTCTTTACATTCTACACTCACTAGACCTTTGATCAACAAATGTAAGTAGCACAAACTCATCAAACAATGTTCATCAATGATATTATAAATGCAAACATGTATTGTAGCATCACCTCTTACGGATGAAGTTTACTTAATCTATCCCTCAATTGTTAATTGATTGCTTCAAAAACTCATATTAAAAGATTTTATGTATCGTTCTACCAGATCCCTGCAATTGACAAATATGAATTAGATGAAGTCTTTGAAATCCATAATAACTTTTTATCTTTGTCTAAGCTTCTAAATCTAGCTACAATTGAGGATCTGCAGACATATCAAATGAAATCATCCATCTACAAATTATGTTTTGTTAACCATATAAGAAAGAAATTAAATGATACTTACAGCAAAAGGAAATTTTGAAATACACTAGGTATCTTGTTTATTTGATGACTGCTCTGAACCGGGTGACAGTGTTACTTGAAAAATAAAGAAACAAGAAACGATTTATGTTAATTAATAAAACAAGAAATTGATAATGAAATGTATAAAAATTAAGATCTATTTTAGTTACGTTTGAGAGGAGATATCATTGTGTTGAGTGTGTAGTTGTTGTTAATCATCATCTTCAATATCAAAAGCCATGATCTATTGATCTGTGGTAGTTTGAGGCGGCGCAAAACAGGGAGGAGGAGAGTGAATAAATTTAAGGAGGAGAGAAATGAACCCTACGCAATCGCTTAAATAGGAGGACTGAAGGAGGGGGTATGGATGCGGGTCTCATTTTCTTTAACAAGGCCCATTACTAATCCCTACACAATGGGTTTTGATTTGGTTTATATAGCAACATGGATTATACTGAATTTCTATTACATGGAACTAGTGACTAAGTTTTTCAAGGGAAGGAAATTTTCTATTACATGGAACTAGTGACTAAGTTTTTCAAGGGAAGGAAAACAAAGTGATTGTAGACCAAGCTCCCTTTATTTTGTGTCTTCGTTTGAAAATGTAGGCAATTCATCAACTTGCATTTCTTGCAATATGATAACTTTTGTGCACCCGGTTAACCCAGGGTGCATGCTTTTGCAGATTTTCTCGGAACATAATTTTATTTTAGTTTGCTAATAAATTTATAGATCCATATATATTATTGATCCAAATCCCTCTGATTTCACTATATGCTGGTAAACGCAGTAACTTTAAAGTGCAATTGTCTTGGGTTTTCCTATTTTTGCCTCATTGCACATAATATTCTTTGATTTTTATACTAAGAACATCACATTCATCTTCTATTCACCATGTTGTTAACGTGCATAAGTTTTAGTACTAATTCTGCCATGCTCAACAAAAAAGTGTACACCCAACACGCGAAAAAGTTTATACATAGTAGAGTACGGTGTGTGTGCAAGAGATTTCCAATATCTTATCAACGCCTTGTGGACAAAGATGAATGAAAATGAATGTAAAGCGCTTTTTTTTCCCTAAAATCAGACACCAATACACTGTACGGAATGATATAACCATTTCAGGTACTAGATTATGTCGAGAACTTTGAAAATTTGAAGATGTAGGCAATTCAGAGCATCTCCAATGCTAGGGGTGAAGGTCTATAAAGACATGACATCTAGGATTTAACACTTTTCTAGCCAAGAATTTATCTCCAAGGTCAAGGTAAAGATAAATGCATGACATGGCTGCCATCTCATAGGAAAGGGTAAAGGAGAAAGTCATATCTTTACCTTCTTCATGACCCAAAGTCTTTTGACACATCATTAATTCTTTATTCAAACATTAATTTCTCTGTAAGTTCTAGGGTAATAGTACCTTGGCATTGGAGATGAAATTTTAGGTATAAAGTATAACTTTAATTTTTATTAGCCACATAGGAATGACCCACAACAAAAAGGTATTAATATGACCTCCACTTAGGATTACCTTCACCCCTGGCATTGGAGATGCTCTCATAAACTTGAATTTCTTGTAAAAAATAATAACTTTTGAACCCTAAGTTAACCGGGTGCATGTTGGCTGGTTCTCTAGGAATATATTTTGATTTTAGCTTGCTGATAAATTTGTATATCCCCATAATTCTATATTGGAAAATCATACTTTGCGGCAATAAGAACAAGATATGAAGTATATATATATATATATTATTGCTGCCTAAAGAGTAGAATGGAATGTATACTTAATTACTATTACACGAACCAATGACCAGGTTTAAGAGAAAGAGAATAATGATATTGTAGTCAAAGCCATTGGTATTGTTTCTTAGACTTACTCTTATCAACGTTAGTTCTACATATTCCACCACTAGATTGCAACACCTCACTGGATTGACTAGATATCTAATCTCGTCGGCGTCCAAAACCTTCCCCGCAAGACCCCTCAAATCGTTGTTTTTCGTGGAATTTGACCTCTGCTAGTTTGGTTACCTTTGGTAACACCGTGACCTACCGACCCGCTTTATGGATCTACTCGCATGTTGCAAACAGAGCTGTTAAAATTCAAAGCATTTAATGCCATCAAACCTGTAAGATATATCTCTAGTTCTAAACACTTATTTGGACCAAACAACCTCAAGTGCTTATGTACATTTCCTATCATACATAATTTAAGTACTTGCATAGAGTGGCATCTAGTAAAAGTTGAGTGTTCTACAGTTTCGTATAATTATACCAAAATAATCATAGACAAAACCCTTATATTCAGTTGTTGATATCTTAGTAGCATTTAAATAACATTTCGAATTTGATGGTTTGGTAGAAAGTGAAAGAAATATGTAGGATTTTGAAAGATACGAAATATTAAACATACCCACCAGAAAAACGTCTAGACCTTTTATCAACAAATGTAAGAAGCACATAGTTATCAATTTATCATAATCGTATTCAACTTATAATATCATTCTAGAAATCGCAAGATACATTCTAAACTTGTAGGTTGTGGCCACTCTTTCTCAAAGGTATTTTCGAAAAAGATTAACTCATCTAAGCATTGTTTGCTCGAGTCAAAATCGACCGATGTAATCATCTACCAAATTCAAACAGTTCTTTTCGATTCTTAGACAAGTAGTATGTCTATGAAACTCACCACTTCGAAAAATTTGATGCCTCAATGTCTCAGCTTTATCCATCCCATATGAGCCCCTGCGTTTGACAAATACGAAATCAATATAAGACACACTATCCTTAACATGTGGAATAGTGCACCTCCAAGCATCACATCCCTCCTATTAGGAATTTTTATAATATTTGAGTTAAAACCAAAGGTTTAGAAATTTACCAAACGAAGCTGTGTGATACAAGCTATGTGACATGTCGATATATTGTCACCTTTAACACTCTTGTTTCCACCGGAAATGACCTGTCTTTTGTTCCCATCTCCAACGAACACCATATTTGTTTTCTTCGATCCTGCCTCCAGTTTCTCTTCTTCGAATGTAGCTGTTTTTTTTATATAGGTAAATATTATGACTAATTATATAAATAGAATAATAAGTACATTGTACATACTTCCAATGGATACTTCTCATACTTAAACATAAGAAGCCCTTACAGTTAACTCATCTCAGCCTAAAAGGCCAAACATCAAAGAAAGAACCAAACAAATGCAAACTCATATGAAAGTATATGAGAAAGCCAAAATACAAGAATAAACCCTTTTCCTCCACTAAGGAGAAAACCCTGGAAAACCTTATGTGTATGACTGTGTGTAATGCACTGAGTTCAGGAACAGCTTCAATCGCCTCGTGACAAAATATAATAACCACCTATGCACAACAAATATTTATAATCACCTATGCTTCGTTTGCCTGAGTGAAGAAAAATATTCAATCGCTAGCACACAAGTCGATGTGCATCTTATCTAATAATCTACCAAATCCCAAAGTTCCATCATATTGTTAAACAGTCATATGTATATAAAACCCACCACTGCCGACAAAATATGAGAACCAGCAGTTTTCGCAACAAAGTCCCAACCTCTATTTTTTCTTTACATTCTACACTAACTAGACCTTTGATCAACAAATGTAAGTAGCACAAACTCATCAAACAATGTTCATCAATGATATTATAAATGCAAACATGTATTATAGCATCACCTCTTACGGATGAAGTTTACTTAATCTATCCCTCAATTGTTAATTGATTGCTTCAAAAACTCATATTAAAAGATTTTATGCGTCGTTCTACCAGATCCCTGCAATTGACAAATATGAAATAGATGAAGTCTTTGAAATCCATAATAAATTTTTATCTTTGTCCAAGCTTCTAAATCTAGCTACAATTGAGGATCTGCAGACATATCAAATGAAATCATCCATCTACAAATTATGTTCTGTTAACCATAGTAGAAAGAAATTAAATGATAGTTACTGACAAAAGGAAATTTTGAAATACACTAGGTATCTTGTTTATTTTATGATCAAGCTCTGAAGCGGTGACAAGTGTTACTTGAAAAATAAAGAAACAAGAAACGATTTATGTTAATTAATAAAACAAGAAATTGATAATGAAATGTAGAAAAAGTAAGATCTATTTTAGTTATGTTTGAGAGGAGATATGATTGTGATGAGTGTGTAGTTGTTGTTAATCATCATCTTCAATATCAAAAGCCATGATCTATTGATCGTGGTAGTTTGAGGCGCGCAAAACGGGGAGGAGGAGGAGAGTGATAAATTTAAGGAGGAGAGAAATGAACCCTACGCAATCGCTTAAATAGGAGGATTGAAGGAGGGGGTATGGATGCGGGTCTCATTTTCTTTAACAAGGCCCATTACTAATCCCTACACAATGGGTTTTGATTTGGTTTATATAGCAAGCATGGATTTATCTTGAATTTCTATTACATGGAACTAGTGACTAAGTTTTTCAAGGGAAGGAAATTTCTATTACATGGAACTAGTGACTAAGTTTTTCAAGGGAAGGAAAACAAAGTGATTGTAGACCAAGCTCCCTTTATTTTGTGTCTTCGTTTGAAAATGTAGGCAATTCATCAACTTGCATTTCTTGCAATATGATAACTTTTGTGCACCCTGGGTTAACCGGGTGCATGCTTTTGCAAATTTTCTCGGAACATAATTTGATTTTAGTTTGCTAATAAATTTATAGATCCATATATATTATTGAGCCAAATCCCTCCGATTTCACTATATTTGGTGTTTATGGGTGAAAATCGTTTCGCCGATTTCGGTAAATTCGGTAGGTGAGTGAGCTTGGTTCAAACCCTAAACAAATGTGCTGCACGTGAGCACTTTATAGATTCGAGAGATCAATACGTACAAGTCCAGGCCTAAACCAAGAAATGGCCGTTCCGGACTTGCTTCGGTCACAAAGTGGAGGAGAAGGGTTGATTTGGGGAGGGAAGCAAAGAAAGGTGTTGAGGAGAGTAGTATCTCGACTTGCAAGAGATGAAAGATTTTTGGGAGAGCTTGCAAAGTTTCCTTTCGAGAGTGTAAGTGTAGTATATTTCTCCGACCGAGACTTGTTGTCCGGTGGAAATAGGTAAGACCTATTTATACAAGTCGAGATTGAAACGTACCCGGCCTCATGAAGGAAGAGAGTAAAGGGTGAAATAATGGGAGGAGGTGGTAACCGTATGGTGTTAATGGGTGAAAACGTTTTTCACCATTATTTCCTCTTTTATTTGACCGCTTTATTCCTTTTCACGCTTTCTTAATGTGAGCGTAGTGTACGCATCTTTGTGACCTCCAAACCAAAGCCCTAAAAAAGCATCCCCGGTTTGTGTCGATGTCTCGAGTGTTGGTTGCATCTTGAGTGCAAGTGGCGCTGCTAGTGGCGCGTGTGGCATGTGCCAATGGCATGTGCGGAATGCCTTGGTGGTAGGTTGCACGGTTTGCAAGTTAGGTTACCAGCGTGTGTGCTTGGCATGTTGCTTGGCATGTGCGGAATGCCTTGGTGGTAGGTTGCACGGTTTGCAAGTTAGGCTACCAGCGTGTGTGTTTGGCATGTGCGGAATGCCTTGGTGGTAGGTTGCACGGTTTGCAAGTTAGGCTACCAGCGTGTGTGTTTGGCATGTGCGGAATGCCTTGGTGATAGGTTGCACGGTTTGCAAGTTAGGCTACCAGCGTGTGTGTTTGGTATGTGCCAAGGGCATGTGCGGAATGCCTTGTTGACCTAGTTGCAAGTCTTGCAAACCTAGGGCGCTATGTTTGGCGCGGGCCAAAGGCATAGCAACTCGGAAATATGGCTTGCGGCACGTGTTGGCATGTGCCAATGGCACGTGCGGCCATGTTGACCTAGTTGCAAGTCTTGCAAACCTAGGGCGCTATGTTTGGCGTGGGCCCAAGGCATAGCGGCTTCGAAATATGGCTTGCGGCACGTGTTGGCATGTGCCAATGGCACGTGCGGCCATGTTGACCTAGTTGCAAGTCTTGCAAACCTAGGGCGCTATGTTGGGCGTGGGCCAAAGGCATAGCGGCTTGGAAATATGGCTTGCGGCACGTGTTGGCAAGTGCCAATGGCACGTGCGGCCATGTTGACCTAGTTGCAAGTCTTGCAAACCTAGGGCGCTATGTTGGGCGTGGGCTAAAGGCATAGCGGCTTGGAAATATGGCTTGCGGCACGTGTTGGCATGTGCCAATGGAACGTGCGGCCATGTTGACCTAGTTGCAAGTCTTGCAAACCTAGGGCGCTATGTTGGGCGTGGGCCAAAGGTATAGCGGCTTGGAAATATGGCTTGCGACACGTGTTGGCATGTGCTAATGGCACGTGCGGCCATGTTGACCTAGTTGCAAGTCTTGCAAACCTAGGGCGCTATGTTGGGCGTGGGCCAAAGGCATAGCGGCTTGGAAATATGGCTTGCGGCACGTGTTGGCATGTGACAATGGCACGTGCGGCCATGTTGACCTAGTTGCAAGTCTTGCAAACCTAGGGCGCTATGTTGGGCGTGGGCCAAAGGTATAGCGGCTTAGAAATATGGCTTGCGGCACGTGTTGGCATGTGCCAATGGCACGTGCGGCCATGTTGACCTAGTTGTAAGTCTTGCAAACCTAGGGAGCTATGTTGGGCGTGGGCCAAAGGCATAGCGGCTTGGAAATATGGCTTGCGGCACGTGTTGGCATGTGCCAATGGCACGTGCGGCCATGTTGACCTAGTTGCAAGTCTTGCAAACCTAGGGCGCTATGTTGGGCGTGGGCAAAGGCATAGCGGCTTGGAAATATGGCTTGCGGCACGTGTTGGCATGTGACAATGGCACGTGCGGCCATGTTGACCTAGTTGCAAGTCTTGCAAACCTAGGGCGCTATGTTGGGCGTGGGCCAAAGGTATAGCGGCTTGGAAATATGGCTTGCGGAACGTGTTGGCATGTGCCAATGGCACGTGCGGCCATGTTGACCTAGTTGCAAGTCTTGCAAACCTAGGGCGCTATGTTGGGCGTGGGCCAAAGGCATAGCGGCTTGGAAATATGGCTTGCGGCACGTGTTGGCATGTGACAATGGCACGTGCGGCCATGTTGACCTAGTTGCAAGTCTTGCAAACCTAGGGCGCTATGTTGGGCGTGGGCCAAAGGCATAGCGGCTTGGAAATATGGCTTGCGGAACGTGTTGGCATGTGCCAATGGCACGTGCGGCCATGTTGACCTAGTTGCAAGTCTTGCAAACCTAGGGCGCTATGTTGGGCGTGGGCCAAAGGCATAGCGGCTTGGAAATATGGCTTGCGGGACGTGTTGGCATGTGCCAATGGCACGTGCGGCCATGTTGACCTAGTTGCAAGTCTTGCAAACCTAGGGCGCTATGTTGGGCGTGGGCCAAAGGCATAGCGGCTTGGAAATATGGCTTGCGGCACGTGTTGGCATGTGCCAATGGCACGTGCGGCCATGTTGACCTAGTTGCAAGTCTTGCAAACCTAGGGCGCTATGTTGGGCGTGGGCCAAAGGCATAGCGGCTTGGAAATATGGCTTGCGGCACGTGTTGGCATGTGACAATGGCACGTGCGGCCATGTTGACCTAGTTGCAAGTCTTGCAAACCTAGGGCGCTATGTTTGGCGTGGGCCAAAGGTATAGCGGCTTGGAAATATGGCTTGCGGCACGTGTTGGCATGTGCCAATGGCACGTGCGGCCATGTTGACCTAGTTGCAAGTCTTGCAAACCTAGGGCGCTATGTTGGGCGTGGGCCAAAGGCATAGCGGCTTGGAAATATGGCTTGCGGGAAGTGTTGGCATGTGCCAATGGCACGTGCGGCCATGTTGACCTAGTTGCAAGTCTTGCAAACCTAGGGCGCTATGTTGGGCGTGGGCCAAAGGCATAGCGGCTTGGAACTATGGCTTGCGGCACGTGTTGGCATGTGCCAATGGCACGTGCGGCCATGTTGACCTAGTTGCAAGTCTTGCAAACCTAGGGCGCTATGTTGGGCGTGGGCCAAAGGCATAGCGGCTTGGAAATATGGCTTGCGGCACGTGTTGGCATGTGACAATGGCACGTGCGGCCATGTTTACCTAGTTGCAAGTCTTGCAAACCTAGGGCGCTATGTTGGGCGTGGGGCAAAGGCATAGCGGCTTGGAAATATGGCTTGCGGCACGTGTTGGCATTTGCCAATGGCACGTGCGGCCATGTTGACCTAGTTGCAAGTCTTGCAAACCTAGGGCGCTATGTTGGCGTGGGCCAAAGGCATAGCGGCTTGGAAATATGGCTTGCCATGGTGCGCGAGTGCGGCTTGGTTTGGCATGGTTGCCATGGTGCGCGGTATGCGGCTTGGTTTGGCATGGTTACCATGGTGCGCAGTATGCGGCTTGGTTTGGCATGGTTGCCATGGTGCGCAGTATGCGGCTTGGTTTGGCATGGTTGCCATGGTGCGCAGTATGCGGCTTGGTTTTGGAATTAGGGTTCCGTGTTGAAAACCCTAATCTGGTATTTTGAAAAAATACCCCTATTAATTATTTACACACGAGTTAAATGCTCTTAGTTAATGTGTTGCGGGTAACACTAGGTCATGGGGTTTTATGATTTTACCCCTTGTCTAAAATCCACCATCAACAGCTGGTAAACGCAGTAATTTTAAAGTGCAATTGTCTTGGGTTTTCCTATTTTTGCCTCATTGCACATAATATTCTTTGATTTTTATACTAAGAACATCACATTCATCTTCTATTCACTATGTTGTTAATGTGCATAAGTTTTAGTACTAATTCTGCCATGCTCAACAAAAAAGTGTACACCCAACACGCGAAAAAGTTTGTACAAAGTAGAGTACGGTATGTGTGCAAGAGCTTTCCAATATCTTATCAACGCCTTGTGGACAAAGATGAATGAAAATGAATGTAAAGCACTTTTTTTCCGTAAAATCAGACACCAATACACTGTATGGAATGATATAACCATTTCAGGTACTAGATTATGTCGAGAACTTTGAAAATTTGAAGATATAGGCAATTCAGAGCATCTCCAATGCTAGGGGTGAAGGTCTATAAAGACATGACATCTAGGATTTAGCACTTTTCTAGCCAAGAATTTATCACCAAGGTCAAGGTAAAGATAAATGCATGACATGGCTGCCATCTCATAGGAAAGGGTAAAGGAGAAAGTCATATCTTTACCTTCTTCATGACCCAAAGTCTTTTGACACATCATTAATTCTTTATTCAAACATTAATTTCTCTATAAGTTCTAGGGTAATAATACCTTGGCATTGGAGATGAAATTTTAGGTATAAAGTATAACTTTAATTTTTATTATCCACATAGGAATGACCCACAACAAAAAGGTATTAATATGACCTCCACTTAGGATTACCTTCGCCCCTGGCATTGGAGATTCTCTCATAAACTTGAATTTCTTGTAAAAAATAATAACTTTTGAACCCTGAGTTAATCGGGTGCATGTTGGCTGGTTCTCTAAGAATATATTTTGATTTTAGCTTGCTGATAAATTTGTATATCCCCATAATTCTATATTGGAAAATCATACTTTGCGGCAATAAGAACAATATATGAAGTATATATATATATAAAAAAATATTATTGCTGCCTAAAGAGTAGAATGGGATATCATTACAGTGCACCAATGGGATCTAGAGAGTAGAATGGAATGTATACTTAATTACTATTACACGAACCAATGACCAGGTTTAAGAGAAAGAGAATAATGATATTGTAGTCAAAGCCATTGGTATTGTTTCTTAGACTTACTCTTATCAACGTTCGTTCTACATATTCCACCACTAGATTGCAACACCTCAATTTGGATTGACCAGATATCTAATCTGTCGCGTCCAAAACCTTCCCGCAAGACCCCTCAAATCGCTGGTTTTCTTGGAATTTGACCACGCTAGTTTGGTTACCTTTGGTAACACCGTGACCTCTTGACCTCCTTTATGGATCTACTCGCATGTTGCAAAACAGTCTGTTAAAATTCAGCATTTAATGCCATCAAACCTGTTAGATATATCTCTAGTTCTAAACACTTATTTGGACCAAACAACCTCAAGTGCTTATGTACATTTCCTATCATACATAGTTTAAGTACTTGCATAGAGTGGCATCTAGTAAAAGTTGTAAATAATCATAGACAAAACCCTTATATTCAGTTGTTGATATCTTAGTATCATTTAAATAACATTTCGAATTTGATGGTTTGGTAGAAAGTGAATGAAATATGTAGGATTTTGAAAGATACGAAATATTAAACATACCCACTGAAAAAACGTCTAGACCTTTTATCAACAAATGTAAGAAGCACATAGTTATCAATTTATCATAATCGTATTCAACTTATAATATCATTCCAGAAATCGCAAGATACATTCTAAACTTGTAGGTTGTGGCCACTCTTTCTCAAAGGTATTTTACGAAAAAGATTAACTCATCTAAGCATTGTTTGCACGAGTCAAAATCGGACCGATGTAATCATCTACCAAATTCAAACAGTTCTTTCTCGAGTCTTAGACAATAGTATGTCTATGAAACTCACCACTTCGAAAAAATTTGATGCCTCAATGTGTCGACTTTATCCTTCTCATATGAGCCCCATGCGTTTGACAAATACGAAATCAATATAAGACACACTATCCTTAACATGTGGAATAGTGCACCTCCAAGCATCACATCCCTCCTATTAGGAATTTTTACAATATTTGAATTAAAACCAAAGGTTTAGAAATTTACCAAACGAAGTTTGTGTGATACAAGCTGTGTGATATGTCGATATATTGTCACCTTTAACATTTGTTTCCACCGGAAATGACTGTCTTCTGTTCCCATCTCCAACGAACACCATATTTGTTTTCTTCAATCCCGCCTCCAGTTTCTCTTCTTCGAATGTAGCTGTTTTTTTTATATAGGTAAAGATTATGACTAATTATATAAATAGAATAGTAAGTACATTGTCTGAGACTTCCAATGGATACTTCTCATACTAAAACATAAGAATCCCTTACGGTTAACTCATCTCAGCCTAAAAGGCCAAACATCAAAGAAAAAACCAAACAAATGCAAACTCATATGAAAGTATATGAGAAAGCCCAAATACAAGAATAAACCCTTTTCCTCCACTAAGGAGAAAACCCTGGAAAACCTTATGTGTATGACTGTGTGTAATGCACTGAGTTCAGGAACAGGTTCAATCGCCTCGTGACAAAATATAATAACCACCTATGCACAACAAATATTTATAATCACCTATGCTTCGTTTGCCTGAGTGAAGAACAATATTCATTCGCTAGCACACAAGTTGATGTGCATCTTATCTAATAATCTACCAAATCCCAAAGTTCCATCAGATTGTTAAACAGTTATATGTATATAAAACCCACCACTGCCGAGAAAATATGAGAACCAACAGTTTTCGCAACAAAGTCCCAACCTCTATTTTTTCCCCAGCGCTAGTTGCAGGCATCCCTGCAGTTGACAAATAAGAATTCAGAAGAGGTGTTTAAATATTCATAAAAGAACAATGATTTTGATATAAATTTCAATGTCATTGTAGTTTATCCTACAATTGACGATCTACAGATTTTGTTAAACTACAGATAGAAGATAGTGCATCTGCGGGTTAAACAAAAGCAAAATGGGAATTAAACTTACATCAAGTTAGAGCCGATTTGACATCAAAGGAGAATAATAAGTTGCTTCTAGGTCCATTAAGGCAGATGATTGGACATTCAGCAGACACCTTGAAAAAACAATGAAAAAAGAAAACGATTTCATATTAATTCCCAAAAAAATAATGTGAAGGAAATCTAAGATCTATATTACTTACATTTGAGAGGAGATATCATTATGTTGAGTATGTAATTGTTGATGATCATCAACATCAGATGCCATGATCTATTGATCTCTGGTTGTGTTAGAGGCGGCGTAAAAACAGAGAGGAAGAGAGGAGAGGATGGAAGAAGAAACTAAACTATACAGTAGGCTGAAGAGGAAGGGAGATAATTAAACCCTAACTGCTGTTTATATAGTAGGCTGAAGAGCAAGAAGTAAAAGCATTATTTACACTCTGTTTACACTTTCCACCACTTTTTTACCTATTTTTCGTTTTCCGAGTTCTTTGTCTTTGGGAATGGAGGCAATGCATAACTTGCATTTCTTGCAAATATCACTACAACAAAAAGTGCCTCAGATCACACACCAAACATCACAATTTATGAACAGTTGTGGTGTTTTTAAGGATAAAACTTAAAGACCATTAATATTATAGAGTGTGTGATCTTAGATATAAATACCTTCCCATACATCTCAAACATTTTAGGAAGTGTGATCTTACAGCTGGAGTATTTGACAACTTTCAATGTTATTTTGTGATCAAAAATCTGTCTTCTGATAAATTTTAAAAAATAATTGCACTAGGTGTGGCTCGAACTCGCGACCTTCAGGTTCCATCTAGGGAAAAAAGGAAAACCCACTTAATTTTGGGGTCCAACAGCAAAACCTCGAATTCTCAGTCTTCAACTCTATTTTCATTTTCACTCGAAAAATCACTCTGTCTCTCTCCTTTCATCTCTCCAGTTTCTTCGATCAAAAATTCAAGTGCGGATCTCGAGTTTTCGTCGAAATCGTTAATTTTATTTTGATTGGTAAGGATTCAACTGGTTTCCTCTCTAGTTTGGATTATATATGGAGTCTGATTCGACATTGAAGTTGGGATTTGAATTTAGGGTTTATTATTTTTTTTGTTTTGATCTACGATTTCTATATTGTTTTTCTGCAGATGTATGGGATCTAAACCCGGGGTGAAATTTTGTTTTGAAGATCGGTGAAGTTTGATTTGGTATTACACTTTAAACTCTGAATCTATGTCTCGCTTTGTGTGATTTGATTTAGGTTTGCTTAGAAGTAAAACTCTTACTTTCATGTCCGATTCGATTTAGGATGTTTAGTTTTTACTTTTACTTGGTAGATTAATTTGTTTATAGAGATCGATTTGATATTTGGTGAAAAATTCTTGTGATTAATTTGTTTATGGAAATCATTTGCAACTCACTCTAACTTAGTATTTGGAGTACCTATTAGTGGATGTCTCTTGAGGTACATGAATCTTTTGGATTAGGTGATTAGAAATTGTTTCCTTGTGGTACCTAATGGTGACTTGGTTTCTGGAATTACACCTGTTGATAATGAATCTACAACTTTTGAATATGTAATACTCTTTGATATGATTTACACAATATACACAACACTGGTTTTGGAGACGGTTAATTTTTTTTTTGTCAATGTTGGTTCATGAGATATGGCGATTCTGACAAGAGAGTGTTCTAGCCGACTTAGTGTAACACTTTTGTTCGCTTAAACGGGGGATGGAGTTGTAGCTTATCTTCTTTTGGATTTAGTTAGTTCGTTCCATGATACTTGAACTGTATGGTCGAATTTGTTATTTGTTCTGAGAAGCTTAGATGTTAGGACTAATTTCGGAATAATGATTGAAATGCTTGCAGGCCCTTCCATCAGAAGACCGAAAGAAAATTCTATTGCAAGTTTCTGATGCCTTAGAAGCAAATGAAAGATTGATCCAAGAATAAAATGATGCTGATGTTTTTGCTGCAAAGAAGGCTGGGTATGACAAGGCACTGATATTTCGCTTGGCTCTAAAGCCCCGGAAGGCAAGGCTCCTTAATTGTTAATATTTTAATTTTAATTCTACATAAATAAAATCCTTTTAAGTTTCATCTTTAGAGTTTCACTCTCATGACATGATAGCAATTCTCTTTGATATCTAGGACCAGATTCCAAAATTTGAATCTAGGGCGTTGTGTTTCACAGGTTTCAAGTCTGGTTAAATCCGTCCATGTACTAGCTAGACATGGAATAACCAATTGGTCTGGTTATGGAAAGAACTGAGGTAACTAGAGTGATGTATGAGGATGTGTTTCTCTCTTTGAAATTTGCTTTCCCTACTGTTGATGGTGGATTTTAGACAAGGGGTAAAATCGTAAAACCCCATGACCTAGTGTTACCCGCAACACATTAACTAAGAGCATTTAACTCAGGTGTAAATAATTAATAGGGGTATTTTTTCAAAATACTAGATTAGGGTTTTCAACACAGAACCCTAATTCCAAAACCAAGCCGCATACTGCGCACCATGGCAACCATGCCAAACCAAGCCGCATACTGCGCACCATGGAAACCATGCCAAACCAAGCCGCATACTGCGCACCATGGCAACCATGCCAAACCAAGCCGCATACTGCGCACCATGGCAACCATGCCAAACCAAGCCGCACTCTGCGCACCATGGCAACCATGCCTAACCAAGCCGCACTCTGCGCACCATGGCAACCATGCCAAACCAAGCCGCATACTGCGCACCATGGCAACCATGCCAAACCAAACCGCATACTGCGCACCATGGCAACCATGCCAAACCAAGCCGCAGATCGCGCACCATGGCAACCATGCCAAACCAAGCCGCACTCTGCGCACCATGGCAAGCCATATTTCCAAGCCGTTATGCCTTTGGCCCACGCCCAACATAGCGCCCTAGGTTTGCAAGACTTGCAACTAGGTCAACATGGCCGCACGTGCCATTGGCACATGCCAATACGTGCCGCAAGCCATATTTCCAAGCCGCTATGCCTTTGGCCCACGCCCAACATAGCGCCCTAGGTTTGGAAGACTTGCAACTAGGTCAACATGGCCGCACGTGCCATTGGAACATGCCAACACGTGCCTCAAGCCATAGTTCCAAGACGCTATGCCTTTGGCCCACGCCCAACATAGCGCCTTAGGTTTGCAAGACTTGCAACTAGGTCAACATGGCCGCACGTGCCATTGGCACATGCCAACACGTGCCGCAAGCCATATTTCCAAGCCGCTATGACTTTGGCCCACGCCCAACATAGCGCCCTAGGTTTGCAAGACTTGCAACTAGGTCAACATGGCTGCACGTGCCATTGGCACATGCCAACACGTGCCGCAAGCCATATTTCTAAGCCGCTATGCCTTTGGCCCTCGCCCAACATAGCGCCCTAGGTTTGCAAGACTTGCAACTAGGTCAACATGGCCGCACGTGCCATTGGCACATGCCAACACGTCTTTGCAAGCCATATTTCCAAGCCGCTATGCCTTTGGCCCACGCCCAACATAGCGCCCTAGGTTTGCAAGACTTGCAACTAGGTCAACATGGCCGCACGTGCCATTGGCACATGCCAACACGTGCCATTGGCACATGCCAACACGTGCCGCAAGCCATATTTCCAAGCCGCTATGCCTTTGGCCCACGCCCAACATAGCGCCCTAGGTTTGCAAGACTTGCAACTAGGTCAACATGGCCGCACGTGCCATTGGCACATGCCAACACGTGCCGCAAGCCATATTTCCATGCCGCTATGCCTTTGGCCCGCGCTAAACATAGCGCCCTAGGTTTGCAAGACTTGCAACTTGGTCAACATGGCCGCACGTGCCATTGGCACATGCCAACATGTGCCGCAAGCCATATTTCTAAGCCGCTATGCCTTTGGCCCACGCCAAACATAGCGCCCTAGGTTTGCAAGACTTGCAACTAGGTCGACAAGGCATTCCGCAAATGCCCTTGGCACATACCAAACACACACGCTGGTAGCCTAACTTGCAAACCGTGCAACCTATCACCAAGGCATTCCGCACATGCCAAACACACACGCTGGTAGCCTAACTTGCAAACCGTGCAACCTACCACCAAGGCATTCCGCACATGCCATTGGCACATGCCAAACACACACGCTGGTAGCCTAACTTGCAAACCGTGCAACCTACCACCAAGGCATTCCGCACATGCCATTGGCACATGCCAAACACACACGCTGGTATCCTAACTTGCAAACCGTGCAACCTACCACCAAGGCATTCCGCACATGCCATTGGCACATGCCAAGCACACACGCTGGTAACCTAACTTGCAAACCGTGCAACCTACCACCAAGGCATTCCACACATGCCATTGGCACATGCCACACGCGCCACTAGCAGCGCCACTTGCACTCAAGATGCAACCAACACTCGAGACATCGACACAAACTGGGGGATGCTTTTTTAGGGTTTTGGTTTGGCGGTCACAAAGATGCACGGCGTACACTACGCTCACATTAAGAAAGTGTGAAAAGGAATAAAGCGGTCAAATAAAAGAGGAAATAATGGTGAAAAACGTTTTCACCCATTAACACCATACGGTTACCACCTCCTCCCATTATTTCACCCTTTACTCTCTTCCTTCATGAGACCAGGAGTGCGTTTCAATCTCGACTTGTATAAATAGGTCTTACCTATTTCCACCGGACAACAAGTCTCGGTCAAGAGAAATATACTACACTTACACGCTCGTAAAGGCAACTTTGCAAGCTCTCCCAAAAGCTTCTATCTCTTGCAAGCTTCCTAAGCTTTCACTTTACGATACGAGTCGAGATACTACTCTCCTCAACACCTTTCTTTGCTTCCCTCCCCAAATCAACCTTTCTCCTCCACTTTGTGACCGAAGCAAGTCTGGAACGGCCATTTCTTGGTTTAGGCCGGACTTGTACTGATCGATCTCTCGAATCTACAAAGTGCTCACGTGCAGCACATTTGTTTAGGGTTTGAATCAATTTCTCACTCACCCACCGAAATTAACGAAATCAGCGAAACGATTTTCACCCATAAACAATTGGCGACCACGGCGGGAGGATTGATCTATCGGCTACAATATCGATTGTCGATCTCGTTCTTAAACCCGGATGTCAAGATGGTAGGGGAAGGCGACTCAATCCGACTCAACTACCGAGACGACCGGTTACTAGTTGTAAAAACTACACAAGAAAACTGGGACTCACCGAAGATGCTACCAGCGATTGGGGACTTTCTGGCGATGCTACCAGCAAAACCGCCATCAAAACCGCCTTTTACATGGAGAGGAGCGTGTTCGCAAAACCTGTGAAGTGAGTAAATTCAGACTGGGCAAGATATACAATCTATTTTTTAGGTTCTTAGTAAAACCGTCATACTACTGAGTCTTGTGCCTATTGCTAGCACACACTTTCATAAAAGCAATATTCCTTTCCCAAAACATAATCAGAGTTATATTATCAAAACCATTCATCCCAGAAATAATCCAATACCCTAAAAAGCTACCAGCTCTCTATCAAAGGTCAAGTTTTGAACTAGACATCCGACATGTCTTTCAAAAAAAAAAAAACCTAAATGAAAGCTCAACAGAGAAACATTCAAGGAAAATCATCCAACAGAAGTCTGCTCTTCTTGGAGAAAGTCAACTTTGCATCTTCAAGAGCCGCTCTCTTCATAGACAACATCTTGGAAAGTTTTTCGAGTTCTACCTCATGTCGAGCAATCTCCTCAGCGGAAAGGCTTTCGACTTCTGCATCATTCAACCTTTGGATCTCTGCAAGGCCTTCGACAAACCACGAAGTGTTGAACTCCTTTTCTATGCACACGTCGCGATGGTGCTCCCAGTCGGCAATAACGTCTTCAGAAACGGTATGACCAGTCACCTCACGCATGTCCTCGATGGAAGATAAAGCCTCTTCCACACGCTTAACCAGCGCAAATCGACTAGTGACTTTCTTGCTTGTAGCCATATGTCCGTATTTCTCCCAGACGGTGTACAACGCCTCGTGCTTAGCCAAGCACGCAGCGAAGCCGCCAACCAGCACATGACCCGGATAAGGAACCAAGTATGGAGGATCAAAAATGGCGCCTGCACCTGGCCTCACGACTCGCAGAGGGTTTTCCTCCATGTCTACGGAGACAACCATCAGAGAATCATCCGCCGTTTGAGCCGCATATGTGCCGGCAATTGGCTAACGCTCATCTCAAGTCACCAGCGGTGGTCACCAAAGGCAAGTTTTCATGCGGCTCTACCCCAGAATCATCCTCCGAACCGGATTCCTCCTGCGAACTCGAGTCAGATACTTCCCAAAAGAGGAAACAAAAGGACAAAGAAAAGAAGTGTGAAACTCACCGAACCACTTCCCGAAACAGAACCAGTGCTGCCGGAGGAATCACTCTCACTTGTTGAACCTTCTTCTCTCTCTGACTCATCATCGCTATGAGAAGGCTCAATGCTGCTGGAGTTCTTTGAAGAAATTGCCGTGTCTCCGGCAACGTGCAAGAGCAGCGAAAGCATTAACACTACCGAAGCCCCGAAGGAAACAAGACACATATTCTAATACGAAATTCACGTGTTTTGAGGCAAACCAATGAAGAGGCGACACATACCTGGTTATTGGAAGAACGAAAGACACAAGAGCCGTGGGAGGATCTTGTGAAACCGTCCGAACCCGCCAAAGCCACGATTCTTCGTTCTCCGTTCCTTGGCTCGGGGGCTTTCCGAATTGCTAGGCAACTTTCGCTTGGGATCTCTCAACATTGGATACTCCTTCGTAAGCTGGCTGGGGAAGGTTTGCAACGAACGTTCTCCACCACGTTATTCACAAAATCTCGGATCATAGTAAACTCGTCGCACCAAAACTCATTATAGCCGAAGGTCGTCGAAGTTACTCTTCCCATTTGAAAGAAGGAAAGACGGATACCCGGCTTAAGGACATCAAGCGTCAAGGGAGACACGCAATGAATCCTTAGGGATCATCGGCCGGTAAACAAGAGGCACCCCTTGATCGAAACCCATGTGACGAGCAGCACGGTCAATATTGTAAGCGGCTATCTGGAAAGACCCCACGAAGAAAGACGGCATATAACCGGGCAAGCAGCTTTGGATGAACAGGTTTTCACCAACGCTCAAATCGTCATCAGAAGACAAAGACATGGGTGGAGCAGAAGCAAAAGTGTCAATCTGAGTCACTGACTTATGGACCGGTCCCCATGGACAAAAATTGATTTCGTGCAACTTATCAAGAAAACTAACCAAGCTCACGCCAACTCTTGGACGCCTGTTCACCCATCGAAGCTCACACCAAGCTCACGGGAAGTGAAGGCGGCGGTTTCGGAGCATACTTCTCGAAGTGCTCCCATAGCCGACTTGCAGAAAAGCAACGTGCACATATGAATCCACTTTCATGAAACCGTTCGAAACTCGCATGTTCGCAACTAGGTGATCCAGATGCACATACAGGGAACCAAGGAACAGCTTTCCAATGGGAAGAACTTCACCCTTTGCCAACTTCACAACAATCGCTAACAACTCTGGTCTTATTCCCTTCTTGCCAGAACCGTCATAAAAAATGTCTCTAGACAACCAGAGAGCCAAAAATGCTGCAACATGAAGATCACTGCTTTTTTGTTCAGGCTCCAGCTCGTCCGGAAACCATTGAGATATCCACCAACCGTAAGGGCACCTTTCATCCTCTTTCCGGGCAGAGTCCTTCAACTTCGCAATGGAGTCTTTCCGAGCGAAATCCCCCAACTTAGCGGCCAGGTCATCCCGCATCTTCACCTCGCTTTCAGATAATTGGATTCTAAGATTCCCAGTTACTGGAAGATTCAGCAAGAGAGCCACACTCTCCAAGGAGAAAGTTATCTCACCCCATCTACATATGATTGTATGGGTGTCCGAACACCATCTGGAGATAAAAGCAACCAAGCCTGGGATGTCCTTCCTAATCTGGAGATTTACTGAGGTCTTGACAGCATCAATGACCTGCGCTCGAGTCAAGTTGGTATTTATATGCTCCTTGCTCACCATGAACTCAACCCATCTATCAAAAGAACGCAATGGGCTTTGACACATCCTGAAGTCAATGTTGGAAGAAGAATACACCCCTTTATGGATACAGAACCGAATGGTGCTCTCTGGGCAAACCGAACGTGTCTTCCTTTCATCCTCACCACCGGTTAGCAAAATTGGCGCGAAATCTGGGTGATTCTTCCGAGCGGGGGCAAGGACTCTAGTGAAGAATTCATCATCTGTGTTCGGTTTGGAATTATGAGCATCCTTCGACGAAGTGAAATTTGATTCAGGTAACATCTTATCGAATTCCTTCACAACAATTTGGTAATAAGATATCTGCACAAAACAAACGGAGAAAGACGAAGTTATCCCCCTGACACATAATCGTACCCAACAACAAAAAAAAAAAAAAAAGAAAGGGGAAGGAGGACGTATTTTATTCGGGTTCAAGACTATATACACAGTATTTTACTCGGGTTCAAGACTATATACGCAGTATTTCTCTTCGGGTTCGAAACTATATACGCGGCATTCTATACGGGTACAAGTGTGTCTACAGTATCCTTCTTCGGGTTCAAAAATATATATGGAGCATTTTTCTATTGGTTCAAAATCAAGCGCGTGATACTTCTTTCAAGAAGCAAAATCATATATACAATATTTCCTGCGGGTTCGAAGTCATATGAAGCATATATACAGTATTCTTCTTCGGGATTCATACAGGGTTCTCTACGGGTTCGAAATACACACGCAGTATTTTCTTCAGGGTTCAAATATCTCTTTCAGGACCGAAAATTCATATATGCAATATTTCCCACGGGTTCAAACAATATATGCAGTATTCCGTTGGTTGCATACGTACAATATTTTCTACAAGAGGCACGCCAAGGAATCATATGCAAGGATTTTGGAAGCGCCTACTCTTAAGGTTTATACCTATGTGAAAAAAAAAGAAAGAAAGAAGAGTACTCGAAGACATACCTGGAAGCTGGTTTCTCTTTGCCGCTAGTATGAAAAGAGGAAAGAATAAAGCGCAGGATGGGGAGAAAGGGGCTTTATATATATATATATACATATATAGGCGTGAAAGACTTTGAAATAGGGAAGGATTTACCTTTTTTCACCAAAATCACGCGTGTAAGAAACGGGCCCACAAAGGGTACGACTTCCCAATGCCGCCCAAATCACGCCTGCAAACATGGTTTCCAAGATTAGACCGACTTCCCAATGCCGCCCAAGTCACGCCTGCAAGCATGGTTTCCAAGATTAGACCGACTTCCCAATGCCGCCCAAGTCACGCCCGCAAGCATGGTTTTCAAGATTAGACCGATTTCCCAATGCCGCCCAAGTCACGCCTGCAAGCATGGTTTCCAAGATTAGACCGACCTCCCAATGGTCGCCCAAGACACGCCTGCAAGCATGGTTTCCAAGATTAGATCGGCCCCACCAATTGCGCCAACTTCCCAACGTCGCCCAAGCTGCACCGGCCCACCAATTGTGCCGACCTCCCGATTTGTGCAAAACTACCGAGAGGCAAAGATTCGAAATACTATTTATAAAAGGTCGAGGACAAGCCTCCTTCAATTTTCTTTACGGTTTGTTGTTAATAGTTTGTCACCATCTTATGCTTACCTCGCAACAAAGCCCCTGTTCCGAGCAAGCAGGGGACTTAATGTTGATGGTGGATTTTAGACAAGGGGTAAAATCATAAAACCCCATGAACTAGTGTTACCCGCAACACATTAACTAAGAGCATTTAACTCGGGTGTAAATAATTAATAGGGGTATTTTTCAAAATACCCAGTTAGGGTTTTCAACACATAACCCTAATTCCAAAACCAAGCCGCATACTGCGCACCATGGCAACCATGCCAAACCAAGCCGCATACTGCGCACCATGGCAACCATGCCAAACCAAGTCGCATACTGCCCACCATGGCAACCATGCCAAACCAAGCCGCATACTGCGCACCATGGCAACTATGCCAAACCAAGCCGCACTCGCGCACCATGGCAACCATGCCAAACCAAATGGCAACCATGCCAAACAAAGCCGCACCATGGCAACCATGCCAAACCAAGCCGCTCACCATGGCAAGCCATATTTCCATGGCAACCATGCCAAATATTTCCATATTTCCAAGCATATTTATGCCTTTGGCCCACACCAAACATAGCGCCCTAGGTTTGCAAGACTTGCAACTAGGTCAACATGGCCGCACGTGCCATTGGCACATGCCAACACGTGCCGCAAGCCATATTTCCAAGCCGCTATGCCTTTGGCCAACGCCCAACATAGCGCCCTAGGTTTGCAAGACTTGCAACTAGGTCAACATGGCCGCACGTGCCATTGGCACATGCCAACACATAGTTCCAACACGTGCCTTTGGCAACATAGCGCCTAGGTTTGCAAGACTTGCAACTAGGTCAACCGCACGTGCTATGCCAATGCCACCCCTTACTCGATCTTGCTTAATTTTGAGAATGTTTATTGATTAATTTCATGAATTGTCTACCCAGGAAAAGGCCCTACATGTCTTCTTTATGTTTTGCATGTCGTTATTCATTGCGTCGTTTATTTTAGACTCCCTCGCGACATCGTCGTTTATTAAACCCACGAGCCCCGTCATGATCCATCTTGCCTCTTTTCCCTTGAATATTGCTTGAAGAGCGATCTTTAAGGAAAAACAGCCATTGGCACATGCCAACAAGCCATATTTCTTAGTATCACTAAAGTGATTCTTTTATGCCTTTGGCCCACGCCAAACATAGCGCTTATTCTTGAGTTCATGGTTTGCATTAAAGACTTGCAACTAGGTCAACATGGCCGCACGTGCCATTGGCACATGCCAACACGTGCGCAAGCCATATTTCTTAGCCGCTATGCCTTTGGCCCACGCCAAACATAGCGCCCTAGGTTTGCAAGACTTGCAAACTAGGTCATTAAGGGTAAATCTTCTGCTCCATTAACTAAGAAGCGAAAGGTTCAATCTTCTTCTCGCCTTAACTCAAGCTCCGAATCTTCCGATGAGGCGAATCTCTCTTGCTAGAGGAGCACGTGCCATTGGCACATGCCAACATGTGTCGACTCCCAAGCCATATTTCTAAGTTCCTCGATAAAACTAACTCCTTTCGCATCGCCTTTTAAAGATGCCTTTGGCCCACGCCAAACATAGCGCGAATAACCTAGGTGTTGATGTTAGTCTTCATCAAGAGCATACTTCCTTGATTAAAGATATGATACGATAGAGAAGGCCGCTTTCTTATACGTGTGGTATTGCTTGTAAATTATTAACTTGTTGTTTCCCTAGGTTTGCAAGACTTGCAACTAGCGAAAAACATAGCCTTATGACATTTGCGTCTGTTTTGACACCCCCTAATCGTACTTTGCCTCTTGCTTTTATTGATTGCTCACTTCTTATGCCTTTGTTCCCAATGGCATCTACCATTAGTTTCTTTTCTCTGTTCATTTCTCATGTTGCTTCCAACCCTTTCTTTTGGCATTTCTCTCTTCCAGCTTTTATATCCCCATGACATTGTTGCGACTCCTTCCAATCTCCCTGGATGATACCAATACCGTTTGACATTGGTGGTGCAAGAAGACGTCGGTTGATAACCACTTGTAGAGGTATTCTCATGTGAACCTCTCCCTGCCATTTGGCACATGCATCGCCCTCGGCGGTGGTTCCATTCCCACGTTCCAAGGGTGTCCGGTACATTTTCCATCACAAGTATAGCTTCCCAGGATCTTTTCCACACTAGCATTCAGTGGAGGCATCTTAACTGCTCCCATACTATTCTGTGGCTTCTCTGCCCTCACGGTTATTTTTCAAACTCTTCTTGATCCATTCGTCTTTCTTCTAAGGCAATATAGAGTTCTGCCATCGTGATTGTATTTTTGCACATCAATTCTTCTCTCCCCGTGCGATTATTCTTCCCTCGCCACTGGGTCATTCGGCCCTGAAGTTGCAGACTTGCGTTTTGAAAACTAGGTCATGCTTGGATTTTTGTGTTTCTGTTGGTTTTCTTCCATGGAACTTCTCCCTCTTTCTTCCTAATCGATCTCGACGTGCCATTGGCAACTCATGCCAACAGCCGTCTCTCTTCGTGTATTGTTGTCTCAATCTTTCTAATGTAAATTTCTTTCGTTTCCCATTGGTTTCTATTCGTCCCTTTCCCCTTGTCCATTGCTCACCACCGTCGCTCCTCTTCTCTCTCATCTTGTAATCGAGATCTCAAGTACGATTTTGATCTCCTCCATCAAACATAGCGCCCTTATCGTTGGTTGCCTTTGGTTTAGCCATTTTTCTTTTCCATTCTTGAGTATCACTCCAAATCTTTTCTCATTAATCCAAACGATTGTTGCAACTGTTTTCCCACACTACACCCCTTACTCCGATCTTTTAATTAGTTCATTGAAAGTTGTATAATTGAGAATGTTTATTGATTAATTTCATGAATTGTCTACCCGGAAAAGTAGAATTACACTTAGCAAGTAAAACACTCTTAAACTTTCTCTCTCCTAATGACTTGCCCAACAATGCACCCAAAAAGATCCCTCTCTCGGACTCACTCAACCCTTATATAGGGTGATACATAGTGGATTGGCTACCCTTTATTTTCGAGAACGAATGCCAAGACACGTTCGCGACACTCTTAACCCTCGCCGGATCTCACGCCCTTTATGTTTTGCCCGTCGTTATTTTCTTATTTTAGACTCCCTCGCGACATCGTCGTTTTATTAAATCCCGCGAGCCTTTGATATTATGATCCTACGGCAAACACGCCAAGCCATATTTCCATGCCATTGGCACATCAACACGTGCCGCAAGCCATATTTTAGCGCTATGCCTTGGCCCACGCTAAACATAGCGCCCCAAGACTTGCAACTGGCATGGCCGCACGTGCCATTGGCACATGCCAACACGTGCCGCAAGCCATATTTCTTAGCCGCATATTTCTGCAAGACCGGCACGTGCCATTGGCACATGCCAACATGTGTCGCAAGCCATATTTCTAAGCCGCTATGCCTTTGGCCCACGCTAAACATAGCGCCCCTAGGCTGGCAAGACTTGCCTAGGTCAACACCGCCGCACGTGCCATTGGCAAGACTTGCAACTAGCTATGCCTTTGGCCCACGCCAAACATAGCGCCCTAGGTTTGCAAGGCACTTCGAGCCATGCCCTTAGCACATACCAAACACACACGCTGGTAGCTTAACTTGCAAACCGTGCAACCTATCACCAAGGCATTCCGCACATGCCAAACACACACGCTGGTAGCCTAACTTGCAATCCGTGCAACCTACCACCAAGGCATTCCGCACATGCCATAGGCACATGCCAAACACACACGCTGGTAGCCTAACTTGCAAACCGTGCAACCTACCACCAAGGCATTCCGCACATGCCATTGGCACATGCCAAACACACACGCTGGTAGCCTAACTTGCAAACCGTGCAACCTACCACCAAGGCATTCCGCACATGCCATTGGCACATGCCAAGCACACACGCTGGTAACCTAACTTGCAAACCGTGCAACCTACCACCAAGGCATTCCGCACATGCCATTGGCACATGCCACACGCGCCACTAGCAGCGCCACTTGCACTCAAGATGCAACCAACACTCGAGACATCGACACAAACTGGGGGATGCTTTTTTAGGGTTTTGGTTTAGCGGTCACAGCATGCAGCGTACACTACGCTCACATTAAGAAAGCGTGAAAAGGAATAAAGCGGTCAAATAAAAGAGGAAATAATGGTGAAAAACGTTTTCACCCATTAACACCATACGGTTACCACCTCCTCCCATTATTTCACCCTTTACTCTCTTCCTTCATGAGGCCAGGGTACGTTTTAATCTCGACTTGTATAAATAGGTCTTACCTATTTCCACCAGACAACAAGTCTCGGTCAGGAGAAATATACTACACTTACACTCTCAGAAAGGCAACTTTGCAAGCTCTCCTAAAAGCTTCTATCTCTTGCAAGCTTCCTAAGCTTTCACTTTCTGATACGAGTCGAGATACTACTCTCCTCAACACCTTTCTTTGCTTCCCTCCCCAAATCAACCTTTCTCCTCCACTTTGTGACCGAAGCAAGTCTGGAACGGCCATTTCTTGGTTTAGGCCGGACTTGTACAGATCGATCTCTCGAATATACAAAGTGCTCACGTGCAGCACATTTATTTAGGGTTTGAATCAATTTCTCACTCACCCACCGAAATTACCGAAATCAGTAGAAACGATTTTCACCCATAAACACCTACATGCTAAACATTGATCAGTGATTTCTTTTAAAATGTATAACAATCCAGGTTGCAGATGGTCTTATCTTGGAGAAGATATCTTCCCCATTGGGTGTTCTTCTGATTGTGTTAGAGTCTCGACCAGATGCCTTAGTTCAGGTATATTCCAATAAATTTGATATTAAGTTCGGTGTTTTCTAGTCATTTTTTACTCCTCCTGTTTGAGGGAGTGCACCAATAGATTAGCAATTGTAAATAAATTTCCCCTTTGCATAAGTTAGTCGCCACATACTCTGTTGCACGTCGTTGTGTGCGTGAAAAAAAGATGAAGTTGTTTATACAGTACCTAATACGAATATGGGGACGTGATGGAATTTGAAAATGAATTTACCCAGGGCCGGAGCCACACGGAGAGGTGGGTAAGATCCGACTGTATGCATTAAAAAGTATTTTGACTATAGTGTCATTTTCAAGTTATTGCACTGACTTAGCCTCCACAACATTTGCAAATCGAATAATTTAATTTGCAATCATACAAAAATAAAAAGACAAGTCTTTTATAGGAATTTCTACTACAAAAATTGAGTGAATCAGACTTATCACTTGTAGCCTTTTTCATTTTTAAGCAAACAATGATGCATCATGCATCCTCAAATGGAGTGATGTCTACATTATGACTTCTGCAATGGCCCTTCCATCAAATGATAATAGGAAGGGCAAAACTAGGGGAAGGACGATATTAGGAAGGCTGTGACAGAAGTTGGTCCTGGGGTGGAACTTGTTCTGTGGTTATTATAACTAGATGGGGACTTTGAAATCTAGGATTGCTGATGTACCCATTTCTAGTTTCCTCTTACTCTTTCATACATGCATACACGAATTTGGTGTTGTTGCACATTACTAGTTTATATACTTGAGATGCTACTCTATTAGCTTATGCACCCTTAACGCTGTGTTTTTCTCAGAATCTCCTCATGACCACAAATGATGATCAAGCGGTGTTGAAAATTGCAGAGTTTGGTTTTGCGAGGTTAGATTTATTTGCAATTGAACTGGTACTACTCTTCTGTTTATTTCTTGTCAATGGTCAAATGTGGAATCTAAAACGCAAAGTTAAAGCTTTAGATCAGAGAGGAGATAGATTAACTTGTAATCCCATTGATGGTTGCGTGTTTTCCTTTTTTTTTTGCAGGTCTCTACAGCCTAGAGTTTTATCTAAAACACTTTGTGGTTCACCTCTCTACATGGCTCCAGTAAATAATGCAGTTCCGGAGTATGATGCAAAGGTGACATATTTGTGTCGAAATTTATTACGTGGTGATCCAGGTATTGTTCTTTTTGTCATATCTGTACTTACCCATTTGCTCGTTATCCGCACTCCCTAATTCTTGCTTTTACATCAATCCAGTGGAGCGATTAATAGTCGAAGAGTTCTTTGGCCACCTGTTTCTTTCTACCCACAAATGTGAAGAATCCTCAACGTAATAAGAACTCCACTTGCCTGCTCTAGTGAATGGGACTATAATTTTTCTAAAGGTATCATTCCAGATTTCAGTTTCAAATTATGAGATCTTCTTTGATGAAAAGTAGGTCTGCAAACTCTGTACCAAGGACCAAAGTTGTTAACGCCGCGACTGAATGCAGACTTGGAAGGCATCCATAAAGCAAGTTCTCAAGACGATTGTCTGCCTTTCATTTTAGATGATGATACTACTGGTCCTGGTGTGTCCATCCCATCCGTCATTGATAGGATCAATGAGGTTCGCTTTATCTATCTTCCTGTTTTTCTTCTATCTATCCATCGGTATTTCTGCTTTCGGACTCTTGGAAATTGTTCCAGGGGTTTTGGTGGTGAGAAGAACGTTAGATACTTGGGGCAGAGAAAGGTTGGCACTGGCCTTATTTGACATTAGTTATCTGAATTCATGTTTATTGTTGACTTCTCATCTAACTTGAGCAACTGGATACTATTCCAGCGATTGACAAGGATACCTGTGGTGAGCTGCTCTCTCGACATCAATTTTCCTGGAGAGAATATTAGGTTCTGCGAGTTCACAATCTGCGATGGCAGGTACTGTACATATTTTGTCAGAACAAGTGCGAGACATGTAAGAAATAATGAATATCTTGTCAGAACACTTATTTGGTTGCTCTTATCTAGGAATTTGATGTGTAGTTAATCCGAGTAAATTAGTAGACTCGGCTGAAATGTGTAATTTCGAATATTTATGTTCAATGACATTATTTGCCATTTATATATAATTTTGGATTTTGTTTATATATAATTTTGGATTTTGTTTACATCAATTTTTAATTTGGGGAATGAAATGTACTATTTTACTATTTGTATAGGGTAAATTTGGGTTGAAAACTTAGAGGAAAGATCACAACTTTTAAAACCTTGTCTTTTAAAAACCTGTCTTTAGATCTCAACTTTTCAATACTTTGAGTTCTTTGCATAGGGTTGGATCACACTTTTCATTGCAAAAGAATTGCGATTTATAGATCACCCTTTAGATTATACTGGCAAAGATCACAGACAGCCAGTACTTAGATCACATTTTTTAAGAATGATCCATGTATGTTTTTGTTGTAGTGTATAGTAGTAACTTTTGTGCACTTTCTGAGTTAACTTGGTGCATGTTACCAAGGAAAATCATACTTTAGGGCAGTAGGAATGACAAAAGTACTTATATTTATCAAAAAATTTAGCAGTACAAACAAGTCACATTGATTTATTGTTTTGATCAGCAAAAATAGTTATATTGATAAAAGAATAAAGAATATTACAAGCGAGAATACAAACACCATGAACAAAGGAACAATCCGTAGTGCAGTCCATTACAAGCACTCAACTCTTCACTCTCTTACTAGTTCCTCCCATCTAAGAACAAGGTCTTCAAAGTGTACACCATCTAACACTCCTGATGGTTGAGCCCAGTATAGGATATCGGCTTTGATTTCCAAAATGAGACTGGATAAAAGGATTTCCTTATCATTAAAAGTTTTTTGGTTCATCTCCTTCCAAATTTCCCAACAGATAGCAAATGGAAGTAAGTTCCATATAAAGTTTCCCTTTCTTGTGAAAATCCCAGTTTTTTTTTTCAAGAAATACCATGCTAATGTCTCTTCCCTGAAACCAAACCACTCCGAAAGCTTTGTAGAAGTATCTCCACACTTTGGTAGCCTCAGTACAATGCAAGAATAAATGATTAATAGATTCTTCCTCCATTTTGCACATGTTGCATCTATTAACCAAGCATCAACCTCTCTTTTTAAGTATATCCTGGGTAAGAATGGAATTGTGGTGTCCCAACCAAATAAAAAAGTTACTTTAGATGGTACCTTAGTATTCCATACAGCCCTATGAGGAAACACCATTTTTTTTTATGAGACAATACTTTGTAGCAAGATCGAACAGTGAATATCCCATCTTTCGTGTGTTTCCAAACCCTTGTATCTTCATTTCCATTGATAACTACTGTTTCCAAAAGTGCCGATAGTCTCACCGCTTACAAAATCTCCCCATCAGTTAGTCTTCTTCTTAAATCTAAATTCCAATTGATGTTGTCGTCAGTTATAGAGTAGAACTTATTAATGTTGTGGTCTTTTTTCCTTGATACTCTGAAAAGGTTGGGAAATTCTGTTTGAAGTGTGTGATCGCCGATCCACTGATCTGTCTTGAAAAGAGTCCTATCTCCCTTGCCAATGCAATATCTAATACCCTCCTTGAATTTTTGCAATCTCATGTTGACACCCTTCCAAACAGAACTACCATATGATGATCTAATTTTCTTGATATCCCACTTATTCTTCGTAAGCCCATACTTTTCTTTCGTAAGGACTCTCCACAGTGATTCTTCTTCACTTGTAAACCTCCACACACCATTTTCACAATAACACGTCATTCATAAACCGCTTATTTGTCTAATGCCAAGCCCACCAAATTCTTTTTCCATACACACCTTTTCAAATGAAAATAAAGCATATTTCTTATTGTTTGTGTCACTACCCCATAGAAAGGTCCGCATGATCATGTTAAGTTTTTTCTCGACCGATGCCGGCATCGAATAAACTGACATGAGATATATGGCAAGTGTGCTCAAAACACTTTTGATTAAGACCAATCTACCACCATAAGATAAAAAAACTCCCTTGCCAATCTTGTAGTTTTTTCTCTATCTTCTCTATAACTGAATCCCAAATATTCTTATGTCTATATTGGGCACCTACTGGCAACCCAAGATACCTAATAGGTAACTCCTCGAAATTGCAGCAAAACTAGTTTCAACAATGTCATCCGAGATTGTATCTCCAAACCTGATTGTCGAACTCTTCATAGGATTGATACTAAGTCCCGAACTGATTTCGATGCAAATAAGAAGAACACGAATGTTAAGAATCTGTTTAGCATCATCGCAAGAGAAGAAAATTGTATCGTCTGCAAATAAAAGGTGTGACAGTTGTGTTCCATTTGGCTTGACTTTGAAACCTTTGTATAACCCATTAACTTCAAGTTTTTGGACCATCTTGCATAGCCCCTCCATAACCATAGTAAAGAGGAAGGGAGATAGAGGGTCTCCCTGTCACAACCCTCTAGTACTCTTGACTTGATCCCCAGGCGTCCCATTGCGGAGAATAGAGAAGTGCGCTGTCGATACTAGAGTCTTGATCCACCTTCTCCATTTCTGAACCATTCCCATTTTGCTCATGATAATGTCTAAAAATCCCCAATTTACTTTGTCATATGCCTTCTCACCATCCAATTTGAACATCCACCCATTCGATCCCTCCCTTACCTTAGAATCAATGCATTCATTTGCCATTAATATACTATCTATGATTTTTGTTTTTTCCACAAATGCAGTTTGTGTATTCGATAAGCGCTTACCTTAGAAAAGCGCTTTTCTGTTGTGTTGTGATGTGCGTTGTTGTCTTTGTGTTGTGGAAATAAATCGGCATGACGTTTGGTAAACTATAATTTAAAAAGCTTCGTGCAATTAACAAACCGTAAATTTTATTTGTAAAAACCTGGTATTTAAAAGTACCGGTGATGTAGATAATGACGAAAATAGACATATTTCAAAAATTAGTTTTAAATACAATTGTGTGATAATAAATTATAATTATAATTTTAATATATTTTAAAAAATACTAGTATATTTATTTTTATTATTTTATTTACTTTTTTAATTATTTTAATTATTTAATAAAGAATTTTATGATTATGGTTTGCTTAGAAAATATTATTATTTTAATATTTATTAATTTTTTTACTATTTTGATTTTAATTTATTATTGTATTTATTATTTTAAATAAAAAATGAAAAAGTAGAGAAATAAAATAAAAGTTAGAAATATAATGTTAAATGTACAATATTTGAGGGTAAAACTTGTCTTTATAATAAATTAACAAGGTTAAAATAGAGAACCAATTAAATCGAATTATATGGGTCCACAGCTTCTGTTTTTCCAGCTTTAAAAAGCTAGTGCTGAGTAGCTTTTAAAAGCAGGCCTAAAATGAAAGTGCTTCTCTCTAAAAAGCACTTTGAAAAAAATTTACGAAACACAATTTTTGGTAAAAGTTTGTTACAAGTTTGTTACAAAGTGCTTTTGGTTAAAAAAAAAAAAATCCCAAACGGGGCTTAAGTATTTGAAAATGTAAGCAGTTCATCAAATTGAGTTCTTGCACACCCTGAATTAACCGGGTGCATGATTCTCCGCATTATCTTACTTGGTGGCAATAAGAACAAGATATGAAGTTTATGAAATAAAAAGAAAATTATGCCAGCCATCGTCGGTGTCTTGATATAATGATATCATCAGTGCATTAAGATATGAAGGGATCCAAGTCAAACAATGTGATAGTCAGGAATGTAGAGTCAATTACTATCACAACAACCAACAAAGAGATTATAGTCCAAGCCTTTGGTTTTTTTCGTGGACTTACTTACTCTTATCAAAGTTTAATCTACATATTACACCACTGGATTGCAGTACCTCAGATGGATTAAACAGATTTATCCTTGTCAGGATCCAAAAACAATTAACTTGCGGGTCTTCTATCATTCTATGCTCCACTAATTTCTTTCAACTTCAGACATAGTGCTGGAAAAACCACACCCCGAAAATATAGAAAAAGACAAAGCCAGAAGGAAAAAGACGAGCTCAAAAATAGGATAACTACTTGTAAGTTCACTCAGTCACTCTTGAGCTTCAAATCCTTCCTGCAAGACACTTCAAATAGTTGGTTTTCGTGGCATTTGACCACAACATGCTGCAAATAAAGAACTATACGTTAAAATTCAGCATTTAACAACATGAAACCTGCAAGATACATCTCCAGGTCTAAACATGTATTCATCGGGACAAACTCTATTATAAAGGACCAAATAACCTCAAGTACTTATGTTACATTTCCTAGCATATATAGTTTAGGTACTTCCATAGAGTGACATCTGGTAAAAGTTGAGTCTTCTACGAGTTTCACATAATTAAATAAAGCATAAAGAGAACCCCTATATTCCGTTCGAAATCTTAGCAGCATTCAAATAATATTTGCACTTCATTAGTAAAGACGTCTCTTAAATAACATCTTAATGTTTTAATTAATCCCATAATTTCATAAGACCTATTATAAACCCATTTGATGGCAGTTTCATAAGACCTACTAAATACAGATTCCCCATATGATTCGTCATTCGTTAGAAAGTGTAAGACCTAAGACAAGGGAATGAAATATGCATGATCTCAACCTCTTCTTTATTCTCAGCGCTAAATCCAGGAAACTACAGTTGAAAAATATGAATTCAAGAAAAGTGTTTTAAATCCACAATAATTATATAAAACTCGCCACCATAGACAAAATTTGATACCTAATGGGGTGTTTTTGTGGGTGACAGTCTCAAAATTTCATTCAGGCTACGAAATCAAGACAAGTCTTTTAAGACCACAATATTATCAATTTCTAGCTCATAAGAGGCTTTATCCTACAATTAAAGATCTACAGACATAAATATCAAATGGAATCTACAAATTATTTTAACTTAAACATACAAGACAGTGGTAAGGGAACGTCAAAAAGAACTAGATTCCACAGCCTCCCCAGTTAGGTGGCATCCGCAGGGAACTAGAAGTTGCTTTTAGATCCATTCACGACCCAAATTCACCGTAATAAATATCCTGCCAGAATCGATTGATATTCATTCAAATTACAATAAATATTGAAATGTAGAAGAAGTAAGATATATTGATTACGTTTGAGAGGAGATATCATTATGATGATTATGTAGTTGCTGATGATCATCATCAACATCAGATGCCATAATCAATTAACCTGTGATGGTTGTTTTGGAGACAGCGCAAAACAGGGAGGAAATTTGTGAGAGGCTGCAAGAATGAATCTGTCCAAGGAGGAGCGAAATAAACCCTAATCGCAATCGCTTAAATAGGAGGACTATAGGAGGGGTATGGATGCGGGTCTGATTTTCTTTAACCCAGCCCGTTACTAAACAAAGTGGTGGTAGACTATACACCATACAACCAAACAGGGGCGGAGCTGAGTGAGGACTAGGGATGCGGGTCCTCCCTAGTTTTTGGTAAATAGAAAAATACTAGAGGTATTTTGACGAAATCAAATATTTGCCCCCCTAAGTTTTTGGAGAATAAGAGAAAATTTAGGGATTACTAGTGAAAAGTTTATAGTAAACCGACTTTCTCAGGCTTTCTCAGGTTCTAAGTCCTTCCCCATCTTCAAATCTATCTTCTCTCTCACAAATCTTTCACTCTGAACATTTGTTCCATAGGTATTCTTAGTGTGGCAAGAAAAAATATGCACAAACACAGTCAATATAAGCACCCAACCACATGAATTCATATAACTTGTTGGAAGATTGGGATGGCAGTTGTCATTACGAGTTGAACATCAACAGTTTTTCTTCCTTTTAGCAGCACCACCTTTGCTTCGAAAAAGGTCTAAAAAAATTTTGCGGCCTTCGACCGCTATTAATGCAAGGTTGTTATCATCTTGCACTTCACAAATACTTGTCCCCCCAACAAAAACTTTCTGGCTCCGCCCCTGGTCCAAAGAGATTATACAACCGTAACGTGGATGGTATAGCAATCGAAAGGTTGGTTGTACGTCGTAATGTGGAGTAGCAAGTGTAATTTTACCGATTTTACTGCATTTTAACAGGTTTTATTATTCTGAAAGGTATTGTGATCAAATCATTACCTGACTCATGTTCTAACCTTCGGCTTGTGGAAGAAGAAAATTGAAAATGAATCTCAAGCACTTTCTATTTTCCCAAAATCACAAACCAATATCACTCGAGTAAATAAATGTTTTTATTAGAATGGAGTGTATCTTTCTTTTCTAAAGTGTAACCCTCATGGTTAGGCAAAGATTGATGGCACGCAAAATCTCCAAATTCTTTTTATGTTTTTGTTATTATGGAAGAAGAGAGAATGTTGATGGAATAGTAATCGAAATATTTGAGTAATGTTACTTCTTTACGCATCTTACTGCATGTTGGTAAGAGGGTCATGTGTCAGAGTTTTGGTCAGGCAACAGAACACACAATAAAAAAGTGTACTGTGTTGGTTTAGCGTGTGCATCCTTCAGTCTACATATTTTACACCACCGGATGGGAGACCTTTGAGGATTTCCAATGATTCACTCTTTCAAAAGTAGTACCTTAGTTCGGTTGGATTTAAGCGATTTCTAGTCCAATTTTTTTTTAACTTGCGTATCTTTTATGCTCCACCAACTTCTTTTAACTCCATAACATAACACACACCACAAAAGAAAAACACAGCCAAAACGAAAGAGAAGAGCTTCAAATATGTATCTTGTCGTTGTAAGCTCACTCAGTCACTCTTGAGCTTCAAATCCTTCCTGCAAGACCCTTAAAATAGCTTGTTTTAGTGGCATTTGGCCCTGATAGTTTGGTAATGGTCCGACTTCCTTTATGGCTCCATAGCATTCTGCAGACGAAGAATTCTCTATTACAATTCAGCGATTAAAAAAAATCTAACCTGCAAGATGCATCTCAAGTTCTGAACACGTACTCAACTGGACAAACTCTGTTATAAAGAACTAAATAACCAAAGGATAACTCAATCTCAAATTCTTTTTTTTTTCAGCTTTAAATCGAGGCGCCTGCAATTGACAAATACTCCCTCCGTCCCTAATTAGATGAGCTACTTGTAGTATGCACAAATTTTAAGGCAAGGAGGAAAGTTGAGTATATTTAAGTATTACAATTATACCCTTATGAGCAAAATTTAGAAACGATTTATCTCTTAAACTATACCACAGTTTTTTATAAACTTTATACTGTTGAAAAGCATTTTAAAACACCGACGCAACGAATATAAACATGACTATCAAATTATACATATTTCTTATAGAAAAAATAATCAATTAAAAGGGTAGTTTTAGAAATATCCGCTTGGTCAGTGAAATAGCTCATCTATTTATGGACAAAACTAAAAACCAAGTAGCTCATATAATTAGGGACGGAGGGAGTATTAAACAGATGCTTTTTAATATTAAACAAATATTAAAAAATTCTTGTTTTTTTTCAGCTTTCAATCTGGTAGATGCTAGATGATTATATATAGTTACTTATCATGCATCAGCTGATTCAGCTTAACATTCTAATAATCATCTAACCGTCGTTTACCTGAGTGAAGAACAACTCGAATTTTTTAGCACATAAACTACACCAAGTCAAAACTCATGCTGCATCTTATCTAGTCATCTAGCATCTACCAGATTGAAACACTTCTATGAGATTCTTACAGTCATCGTATATATATATGACACTCGCCACTTGTGAGAAAGTATGATTCCCCATTTGTGTTTTTGATTCACTAACTCTCAATCTCTTCTTTTCTTTCTGCTTTAAATCCAGGCGCCTGCAATTGACAAATATTAAACAGATGCTCTTTGAAGTGCACAAAGAACTTAAGCTATGGTTAATTAAAACACAGAGAACCTAATAACAACTTACAGTCTAGTAGTATATATAGCAAGGTAACCGGAATGTGTAGCTAGAGATGGCTAAGAGTGTGCTGACTGCTGAGACTTGTTTATCGGCCGACCTTTGATAATTGAGGAGACTGAATACTAAAGATCTTGCAGCGATCTATACCCAAATCCAAATATGTGTAATTTTTTCTCCCAAAACAAATTAACATCTGCAAGGACATCAATTAAACAGAAAATCAGATCAAAATTAAAGACGGTTTTATAGATCAGCAAGGTAAAAGAAACAATAAACCATTTATGCTAATTCATAAAAGAAGAAGTTAAAATGAAAAGTAGAAAAATGAAGATATATTTTAGTTACTTTTGAGAGGAGATATCATCGTGCTGAGTATGTAGTTGTTGTTGGTGATCATCGACATTAACATCAGAAGCCATGATCTGTGATGGTTGTTTGAGCCGGAGAAAAACAGGGAGGAAGAGCGTGAGAGGCGGCGGTAAGAATGAATCTGTGGACTAAACAAAATGAACCCTAAATTCAATCAAACGACAATGGGACTTGATCATTCATTAGGTGGTTGTTGATTAAGTTAGTCACAGAGATCTGAGCATATGGGTAGAAACCAAGTATCATGTAATCAAACAAATGAGTAACCAACAAATTACATAATCAAACGAATGAAATAGCAAATGATTTCTTATAATACAACTTGTTTTTGCTTACATTTGCTAATGATTGGATTCCCATCCTTCAGTAACAGTCTTTTATCCCCCTTGGATCACCTTATACAAGAGCATAGGGATTCGTGACTTTGCATATGTTCTTAAACAAGCCTACATTAGTAGACTGTGTAAATTGTAACTCTACCAAGAATTGCATGGATGTTTTTGACAGCAGCACTGACTTCACTAACCAGGTCATCTAAGTATTTGTGAAACTCACGACTTGTGACAAAATTTTATTCCACTTTGTGCTTCTGATTATAGGAACAAATTCCAGGCACCTGCAATTGACAAAATCCAGGCGCCCACCAAAAAAAATGGCGAAGTCCCAAGCTCTTCTCTTTTTTGTTGGCTGTAGCTCCATACACCTGCAATTGAAAAATACTAGATGACCGCTGCCACGGTGGGATGGCCGACCGAAAAACGAACACATGTCATTTTCTGCACACATGACTTTTTTCGTTATCAAAACATTTATGTACAAAGAGCTACTACACTTGATCTTATTCTTTTTATTTTGAAGAAAACTACTCGTCTATGTGGACAGAAAGAAATTGGATTCATTAGTTAAATCAGCCTGAACTATGGATTGGTACACTAGTTTATCATTTCATTCTATCGTGTGATGCGTTCAATACTCGTTTTAGTTGATATACGTAATTTAGTTTTGTGATGTCAAGTTAAGTCTCCGACAGCCCATTAGCCAAGCCCAGTATAAGTCAAAGTCTTTCTCTGGGTCAAACCGGGTCAAGTGAGTCAGACCGGATCAATGGGTTAACTCGCTTCAATAGTCGGTTCTGCAAAACTGGCACCAACATAACCACCATCTAAACACTAGGCATCACTGTACCCTCTTTTGCAAGTGCAAAACCACCATTTCTTCCATTTCTATGGCAATTTAGCTCAATACCCCAAAGTAGCAACTCCATTACCACCAACCAGTTCCATTGCACAACTAATCCTTGCCTGCAAATCAACTCAACACAAATTTTCCCCTGCAATCATATAAACTCAGTAGCACACATTTCTTCTAGCCTCCCTGTATTCAATCCTAACATCTATAAAAACCACACATTCGATCCTTCGTGCATCTTTCTACCCCTTCAGTCCATTATCAACAATTGTAATTCATGACAATTCTCTCTGCGACTCAGCTCATACACACAGTTCATCACTACCATTTCAGTTTCTCAGCTCCACAAACCACCAACATAAAACTGCTTGAGCCATTCTCAGCAAACCAACACATACACGCTGCAAACAACCATTACCTTGTCCAACTGCAGCTCTATCCTCCCAGCACCAGAACTGACAATTCAACACCAACATTCCCTGTAACTTTAAACCAAATCTCATGCACTAAGCTCCAATCTCATAGACTAACTACAATCTCAGTACCATCTTCACTCGAGCCATCTTCTTCTTAGTAGCAGTCCATAAATTCCACCAGTACTCTAGATCAATCACTAGTTCCTCCCAAAACAACATATTTGAACAACAACAACTCTATCTTCTCTTGTTTCCTCTGGCCATTTAAGTTGCTAAGGAAAAATACCACCTACTCAACCAATCCATCCAACAAACAGTAACCACTTCTCCTTCACAGCAGGCTGCACAATTCTCTATTCCCTGCAAATTGGTCTCGGTCATCAATTCGTCACCAACTCATCTATGTTAATGCATTCCTGCCTTCATCTGCAATACCCATTATCTTATCAGCAACAATCAATTTCCTAGTGTTTTGAACTCTTCCCATCCGAAAACCATCAATTCAACTTCATACCTTGATTGCAATCAAGCCCTCAATTCCATACTAGACTGAACCCATGTTTCTCTGCCAGAATATCAGCATAAACTCCTCCAGGACAAACAAGTTCTTCTCGGATTCAATATCAAGTCCATTCTCCTATTCCGTCAATCACCAGACAACAACACCATCTTCTTCTCCATCTCAGACTCATTAGTCATCAATAGTGAGGACCAACATTTCTTGGCTACTGAGGTTCTACCAAATCCTCAGCAATTCGACCTAGTTTCCTTGTTATAACTCGCAACTACATCTCGACTTTCATATTCTTCTTAATCTTCCGTTCCTGGATCTCAAATTCCATCTTCATCTCTTCAATTTCTTCCATTAACAACCACCACCATCTTAATCTCAAATTGAAACGAAAACCCTTCAATTCAGAAACCTAATTTCTTCTCAATCTAATAGCAGTATCGATCTCTTCCAGAATCTATTCTTAATTCTTCTTTTTATCACTCGAATTCACAGCAGCAGCAACTGCTTTTCCCGTCGATTTGTGTTTGGTAGAAAGAGTAATAGATTAGAGATAGGTAACATTTGCTGTAGATATGGTGGTGAAGGAATTACGGAGAAATCGAGAGGAAGAAGAAGAAAAAGAAAGGGAGGAAAAATGAAAATTTTGGAGTTGGTCGGGATTCGATCTCAGGATCTATGACTCCATTCCGTGTTTTTGTTTTTTCTATTTTACAAAAATGTCCTCGATGTTCTGATTATTTACGTCTGTTTAAAGGAGGAAAAATATTAAGAAAGGGCAGTGTCGTCCTTTCATCGTTGAACCAAATCCAATCTTTTGTGTCTAATTGGAAAAAAAAAATGTCACGCTTCACATTGAAACAAAGTCACCATATATAGAGTCCTCCCTCGCTTCGCTCGGTCGGCCTAATGAAATCTTTTAAATCCACAATAACTTTTTTATTTTTCTCTCATTTCCTAAATCACAAGAGATTTATCTTACGATGTAGGAGCTACATGCATATAAAATAAAACCAACCATCTACAGATTATGCTAAACAAAGAAGAAAGTACATCTAATGGATCAAAAGGAAAGGAAATTTAACTTACTGTCAAGAAACCGAAGAGGTGTTCCGTGACTTCCACTTAAGTGAAGTAAACATAGAACGAGTGGTTTCTTTTAGGTCCAAGCCAGAGCTTCAGGATGTCGTATGGATCTCCATGAAAAAAGAAGAAAAAAGAAACAGTTAGAAAGAATATTTTTGGTGAATGACTTCCACAGTTCAAGTCGTGGAGTCGAGATGTTATTTATATCTTTGAAAACAGATACATAATTGGTTGTTATTCAATAGCTAACAGATGCTATATTAACGCTAACAAGAAGAACAAAATAATAGCATAAAGACTCTCCCTGTATACTCGGTCCTGTTGATTTTGTTACTGATATTGTAGCGTGTCTTTAGCTTCTGAGTTGTTAGCTTTAACACCTCCCATCAAGTTGTACTGCAGTTGACGGATGTGCAACTTGCTCCGAATAATCTGATATCTTGGCGCCGGCAGACCCTTCGTAAAAATATCCCCAAGCTGATCTTTGAAACTGATGAACTTGACAACAAGCCTTTTATCCGCCACCCTTTCTTTTACAAAGTGATAGTCGATCTCAATGTGTTTGGTCCTTGCGTGAAAAACTGGATTAGCTGTCAAATAAGTCGCTCCTAGGTTGTCACACCACAGTATTGGTGTAGAATGTGTAATGCACAGTTCCTTGAGAAGTGACTCTATCCATATCAGCTCGGAGGTTGCAATTGCAACACCACGGTATTCAGCCTCAGTACTTGATTTAGAGATAATTTTTTGTTTTCGCGCACTCCAGGAAATCAAGTTACCACCAAAATATATGCAATATCCACTAGTAGAGCGCCTGTCATCTAAGCTACCATCCCAGTCTGCATCAGAATATGCTTGGAGAGAGCAGTCCTTGTTGCGTTTAAGATGAAAGCCATAATTAATAATATTTTTAAGATAACGAAGGATCCTCTTAACTAATTCCCAGTGTTCGTCATAAGGATCATGCATGTACTGACACATCTTGTTGACTGCTACTTAAATATCTGGCCTTGTCAGATGCAAATACTGAAGCGCCCCAACCACACTGCGGTACAGAGTTGGATCTGCAAATTTGGTGGTGCCAATATTCTTAATCCTTGCAGATGGAGCTAGTGGTGTGCACACAGGTTTGACACCATCTAGCTTTGTTCGCTTTAGAAGATCTGCAATATATTTTCGTTGCGTCAAAACTAGTTCATTAGGTTGCCTAAGCACCTCCAGTCCCAAAAAGAAACTTAAATCACCCATGTCCTTCAAAGCAAAAGATGCACCAAGGTATGATATTAGCTTTTGTATCTTATCAGGATGAGAACCTGAAACAATTATGTCATCAACGTAGATAAGAACATAAGTGATCGAATCCACAGTTTTCAAAATAAATAAGGAGCTGTCAGAGATGGATCCGATGAACCCTAAGTGTTGTAAGTAGTAACTAAGTTTTGAAAACCAAGCCCGCGGCGCCTGTTTTAGCCCATAAAGGGACTTATGCAGTTTGCATACATGGTATGGATAATCTGGATCCACATAACTAGGTGGTTGGCGCATGTACACATCTTCTTCTAACTGACCATGGAGGAAAGCATTTTCTACGTCTAGCTGTTTTAGCTGCCACTGATTCATAACTGCTATGGAGAGTACAAGCCGAATGGTACAAGGCTTAATTACAGGGCTAAACATCTCACCATAGTCCAAACCCGCTTGCTGATTGTAGCCTTTAGCTATAAGACGAGCCTTACGCTTGTCTATACTCCCATCAGGGTTCTGCTTCACACGATAAACCCACTTCGATCCAACAACATTCATACCCTTTTCATACTTTACCAAGGAATATGTGCCATTGCGGATTAAGGCGTTGATTTGAACATCTATTGCTGCTTTCCACTTGGGGTTTTTGGATGTTAAGCTGAAACATGTAGGCTCCATAAAGTCGTCATCTGGGAGCGGATGTTTTGATGCTGTCAGACATAGCTTTTTAACAGGTTTGACAATCCCATCTTTTGATCGTGTCACCATTGAGTGGGTTACTGATTGTTGCGGAACAGTTGGTGCGACTTGCTGCTGAACTGCTGGTGTTGTTTGCCGCTGAATAGACGTTGTAGGGGAGGAGTTTGAGGATGTGGAAACATCTGCTGCAGTTAGCTGTTGCTGGGCCTGTGTATCTCCTGAGAGTGAAATAGCTTGTGAAGATTGTGTGACACTATTTTTATGATCTGGGGAAGCCGATCCAGCTTCACTTTGCACAGGAAAATTTTGAGAAGTAGTTGGCAAGGCAGGTAAAACATCACTTCTAACGAAGGGATGAGATAACAAAACACAAGTGCTGGAAGGAGTTTTACCATGATTGAGCTGAGGATCGTTCCGCATGAGAGACCGAAATGGGAACGTACTTTCTTCAAAACGAACACGTGATATGTAGATCCTGCCTGTTTCTCGATGAAGACACACATATCCTTTGTGTGCATTGCTGTAACCTATGAAGATACATGGTAGAGATCTGGGATCTAGTTTTGTTATATTGTACTGCCTAAGACATGGATAGGCTAGACACCCAAAAACACGAAGAAACTTGTAGTCTGGTTTCAGGTTAAATAGGAGCTCTAAAGGTGTAGAACTCTCACACACAGACTTAGGTAGTCTATTTATAAGGTAGCAAGCAGTAGTGAATGCATCTGCCCAAAAGATTTTGGGCATATGAGCATGAAATAGCAAAGCTAGACCTGATTCTGTAACATGACGAATCCTACGTTCTGCTAAACCATTTTGTGGAGATGTATGTGGACATGAAAAACAATGTTGAATTCCATGCGTATTGAGATAAGAAGTAAATTTTTTAAATTCTAAAGCATTTTCTGACTGGAAAACCTTGATTTTATGGTCTGTCAAGTTTTCTACTTGTTTATGAAAGGTGATAAAGGTTTGCAGCGCATCAGAGCGTAACACAAGAGGAAACACCCATGTAAAATGTGATAAGATATCCATTAAGAGTAGATAATAACGATGACCAGACCTTGATATATTGGGAGAGACCCAAATATCTGACACAACCAAACTCAATGGTTTATCATAGACATTATTACTTGAGGCAAACGGCAATTTCTTGCTTTTACTAAGATGGCAAGAGTGACAAAAATCAAACCTCTTATTGGAAACAGAAATAAAATTTTTTAGACAAATTTGAGACACTGTTTTTAACATGGGATGCCCTAGTCTTTGGTGCCACAATAGGAAAGAAGACGATACATGTGCTTGCAGTTTCACTGCGTTGCCCAGCTTGTGTAGTCCTTCAAACACGTACAACCCATTCATATTCAGTCCTCGTAGCAGAACGATCCCCGTATGCTTGTCCTTCACAAAAAAATGGGAATTGTGAAACTCAAAAAATACATTGTTGTCTTTACAGAATTGATATACAGACAACAAGTTTGTTTTAATATCAGGCACATGATATATGTTGTTTAACAAAAAAGATCTTGAGTTATGAGTGAAAATCCCATTACCAACATGAGCAATTTTAGGAGTATTACCATTGCCAACATGCACCTCTTCAGTACCGTCGTATTCATGAGGTATGGTAAGGTTTCTCAAATCTGACGTTAGATGGTGAGTCGCGCCAGTATCTGTCACCCAATCATTTCCACCTACACCATTTGGGAGAGCAATATAGGCAGCAGGGGGTTTTGACTGTTTGTTAGATGGTTTGTAACGAAACCAGCTGTTTATGGGTAAAAATCGTTTCTGCCGATTTCGGTAAATTCGGTAGGTGAGTGAGAAACCGGTTCAAACCCTAAACAAATGTGTTGCACGTGAGCACTTTATAGATTCGAGAGATCAATCTGCACAAGTCCGGCCTAAACCAAGAAATGGCCGTTCCGGACTTGCTTCGGTCACAAAGTGGAGGAGAAGGGTTGATTTGGGGAGGGAAGCAAAGAAAGGTGTTGAGACCAGAACACTCTGGGAGAGTAGTGTCTCGACTTCTATCGAGAAAGTGAAAGCTTCGAGAAGCTTGCAAGATATGAAAGCTTTTTGGAGAGCTTTCAAAGTTGCCTTTTCTGAGAGTGTAGTATTTTTCTCCTGACCGAGACTTGTTGTCTGGTGGAAATAGGTAAGACCTATTTATACAAGTCGATATTGAAACGTACCCTGGCCTCATGAAGGAAGAGAGTAAAGGGTGAAATAATGGGAGGAGGTGGTAACCGCAAGGTGTTTATGGGTGAAAATGTTTTCACCATTATTTCCTCATTTATTTGACCGCTTTATTCCTTTTCACGCTTTCTTAATGTGAGTGTAGTGTATGCAAGCTGTGACCGCCAAACCAAAACCCGGGAAAGCATCCCCGGTTTGTGTTGATATCTCGAGTGTTGGTTGCACCTTGAGTGCAAGTGGCGCCGCTAGTGGCGCGTGTGGCATGTGCCATGGGCATGTGCGGAATGCCCTTGTTGCGGGTTGTACCTCGAGCGCAAATGGCAATGCCAGAGCTGCTAGTGGCATGCGTGGCATGTGCCAATGGCATGTGCGGAATGCCTTGGTGGTAGGTTGTACGTTGAGTGTAAGTGGCAATGCTAGAGTCGCTAGTGGCGTGTGTGGCATGTGCCGATGGCATGTGCGGAATGCCTTGGTGGTAGGTTGCATGGTTTTGCGAGTTAGGCTACAAAGATGAGTTTTGGCATGTGCCAATGGCGCGTACGTCAAAGCTGGCCTAGGTAGCATCGTTTGCAAGTTAGGCTACGGCGTGCATTAGAGGCACGGCTAGGTGATGAGGGCTACCAGCGAGCGTGTTGGCATGTGCCAATGGCATGCGTGGCCGTTAGGGCCGTGGCCTTGGTAGGAAAAACTACCAGCGAGCATGTTGGCATGTGCCAATGGCATGCGTGGCCGTTAGGGCCGTGGCCTTGGTAGGAAAAGCTATCATCGAGCGTGTTGGCATGTGCCAATGGCATGCGTGGCCGTTAGGGACGTGGCCTTGGTAGGAAAAGCTACCAGCGAGGGTGTTGGCATGTGCCAATGGCACGCGTGGCCGTTAGGGCCGTGGCCTTGGTAGTAAAAGCTACCGGCTGGCGTGTTGGCATGTGCCAATGGCATGCGTGGCCGTTATGGTCGTGGCCTTGGTAGGAAAAGCTACCAGCGAGCGTCTTGGCATGTGCCAATGGCACGCGTGGCCGTTAGGGCCGTGGCCTTGGTAGGAAAAGCTACCAGCGAGCGTGTTGGCATGTGCCAATGGCACGCGTGGCCGTTAGGGCCGTGGCCTTGGTAGGAAAAGCTACCAGCGAGCGTGTTGGCATGTGCCAATGGCATGCGTGGCCGTTAGGGCCGTGGCCTTGGTAGGAAAAGCTACCAGCGAGCGTGTTGGCATGTGCCAATGGCACGCGTGGCCGTTAGGGCCGTGGCCTTGGTAGGAAAAGCTACCAGCGAGCGTGTTGGCATGTTCCAATGGAATGCGTGGCCAATTTGGCCTAGGTTGCATGGTTTGCAAGCCTAGGTGTGGGCGCTACTTTGGCGTGGCGCGGCTAGGGTGTTTGGCTTGGCGTGGCGTGACCAACGTAGCTAGGGCCAAGGCAGAGTGTGTTTGGCATGGCGCGACTAGCTCGGGTTAAGTGTGGCTGGCATGATTCGCCATTGGCACGGAGGTGCGGCTAGCATGGTTGTCATGCTTCGGCGCGTTTGGTATGGCTGGCATGATTTGCCATTGGCATAGAGATGCGGCTAGCTTGGGATAGGTGTGGCTGGCATGATTTGCCATTGGCACTGAGGTGCGGCTAGCATTGTTGGCATGCTTCGACGCGTTTGGTATGGCTGGCATGGTTTGCCATTGGCACGGAGGTGCGTCTAGCATGGTTGGCATGCTTCAGCGCGTTTGGTATGGCTGGCATGATTTTTCATTGGCATAGAGATGCGGCTAGCTCCGGGCTAGGTGTGGCTGGCATTATTTGCCATTGGCACGGAGGTGAATTAGGGTTTTGTTCGTTGTATCCCTAATTTGAAAAAAATACCCCTATTAATTACCGACTATAAGCATTAAATATTCTAATAAATGTGTCACCGGGTGACATTAGGTTATTTGGGGTTTTACGATTTTACCCTTTGTTTAAAAACCACCATCAACACCAAAGACACGTCACCCAAGTGACCTTTCTTCTTGCAGATCCGACATTTTTCAGTATTTGGTGTTGCTTTTTCGAGGAGGCTGATATTGTCGCCTGAACCGATTGTTTAGTTGTTGGAAAGGCCCCGATGTTGTTGGTCGGAGTTTCTTGGTGCACCTCTACTCGGATGCATTCAAACAGCAACATTTGCAATTGGTTGTTGTATTTCTTCAAGCTGACGTGCTATTCTCATGTCAAAGTTATGAAGATGCGAGTAGAATAGATCCATGCTCATATCTTCCATTGTGCTCAAGGTGGAGACGATTGAGTCATGCGCTTGGTTCAATCCATTGCTAATGGATTGCTTTTTCTCATCATCAGTGACTATATAGCCTGATGCTGCAAGTTGAGCAAACAAATCCTTAGCCTCATTTAAAAAGACTCGGAGAGTTTTATTACCTTTGCTCATGTTGTGAAGCTGCTTCTTAAGATTCATCTGGTGAAACTTCGTCTTTGGAGCATATTCTGCTTGCAGCGCATCCCACACTTCTTTAGCAGTATTGAGATCTCTTACCACACCTAGGCATTCTGGAGTAAGGGTGGAGTTCAGCCAACCCACTAAAAGTGAGTCTTGTTCTTCATATGCTGCAAAATCAGGGTTTACAGCATCAGAATTGGGTAGTGTTCTGGAAGGGATGGTTTTGGCACCATCTATGAAGCCAGTTAATCCATGCCCTTTGAGAATGGGTTTGAACTGTGTCTTCCACAGTGAATAATTCGTTTCTTTAATTTGAGGGTTACCAGATGATGAATCTGGACATTGCAGAGTTGATTGGTTGTAGACATCTTTGTGATTTGTGTTTTTTGTTTTTGGGTATTGGAAGCGTAGCTTGGATCAAAGCTGATACCAAGTTAGAAAAAATATTTTTGGTGAATGACTTTCACAGTTCAAGTCGTGGAGTCGAGATGTTATTTATATCTTTGAAAAGAGATACATAATTGGTTGCTATTCAATAGCTAACACATGCTATATTAACGCTAACAAGAAGAACACAATAATAGCATAAAGACTCTCCTTGTATACTCGGTCCTGTTGATTTTGTTACTGATATTGTAGCGTTTCTTTAGCTTCTGAGTTGTTAGCTTTAACAGAAACGATTTAGTTAATTCATGCAAAAATTGAAAATGAATTGTTGAAAAAATAAGATTGACAATATGAGTTACGTTTGAGAGGAGATATCATCGTGCTAATTAGTTGCAACATCAAGCCATGATCTATTGATCTCGTGGTGATAGTGGTGTTCGGGCGTAAGATCTATGGTGGTGGTTTGAGGCGGCCATAAAACAAAAAGTAAGAGAGGGAGAGGCTGGAAGAAACTAAACGAAGGATGAAGGAGAAAAACCAGATAGTGCAAGTCTAATTTAACTTTCTCATAACATGAAAATTATGCAAATATTGATTCTTTAGGAATGTACTCCTTTAGATCAGATGAAAATTATGCAAATATTGATTCTTTAGGAACATTTTTACATTGAAGCATTTCTTTTTTTTTAAAAGAAACAAACGGTAATACATTCTTTTCACTTGTGCTTAAATGCATAAAAATTATGCACAAGTGAAAATGTTAAAAAAGAAATGCTTAAATGTAAAAATTTTCTAAACACATATTCATTAGGACGAACTCGGTTATAAAAGACCGAACAATCTCAAGTGTGCTGCATTACTTTCCTAGAATACATAGGATAACTACTTGCATATTTGCATGCTTAAAGTTGTTTGAATCCTTAAATAGGCAAATAAAAAACCCCTATATCTAGTTCTGATATACGGTGATAAATCCAGATAACTTTTGGAATTCACTAACTAGTACAATATGTAGGATTTAAAAAGATATGAAATACTAAACATACCACTAGATGACTAGACCTTTTTTTGTCAACAAATGTAAGAAGTACAAACTCGTCTAACCATAGTTTATAAAGGCAAACATGTGACGCAGCATCACATGTTACGAAACAAACTAAGTCTACTACCTAAACTATCTCGCGACAGTTAACTGATTGCTTTAAAAAATACATTCTAAAAATAATTAAAAGATTTTGTGCATTGTTGTCATTCATACATAGACTAATGACTAATTTACTAGATCCATTATTTTTCATCAGCTACAATAAACTTACCATGACATTCCAGAATTAATGCCCAAAAAGAAGGACATTCTGAAATTCACAAGTTGCACCCGAAGCTTAAAGGCCGTGACCAGGTATACACTAAAAATACAACATTCATTTCCTAGAATATAAACAACACCATGTGGATGTGCATCTTGTATAATCATGCATCAAAAGTTCTACCACATTCTTACAGTCATTCATATATGAAACTCGTAACAGCCAACAAAATTCCATACGTATCCCTAGGTATCCCAAAGTATCTGATACTGATACGGTGCCGATACGGATACGTCACCAATTTTGAAGTATCCGTGCTTCATAGATTAGGAGTGTCCATAAAATCAGGAACCGCAGATTTCATCCGCAACCTTCCGCAAAATTGCGGGTAAAAACCAATCCGCAAGAGTCTTTGGACCGGACACGGGTGAATTTTCAAATCCGCAAGGTTTAGCGGTTTGGTTGCGGTTGGTTTTGTAAATCCGCGGATTCACCCGCACCGTAGGTTGTAACAAAAAAAAATAAAGCCCAGTTAAATAAAGGTCGACAAAACAAAGCTTATGAGCCTCCATCCCAGTGGCGGAGCCAGAATTCAAATGTTGGAGGGGCCATATATACTAAGATTGAAATATTAGGATGGATTATACTGTGTAGTTGTATTAGATTTTGAAAATCTTAGGGTGGTCATGGCCACCCACAAGCAACATATGGCTCCGCCATTGCTCCAGCAGGTGCCATGTATTCTGCTATTTAACCTAACAGAGTTTGCTTTGAAATGAAACGAACTGAAGTTCCCCTTCGCTCAATTTCATGTTAGTTTCAGTCCAAATATCTTTTGATTTTTTTGAATGGTGTTCATATCTACATTATATGGAATTCTCCTTTCGGCTTCTTAGTCCCTGAATACCGATTCTATTCCAAATCAGTTACTTAGTTTTTCATTATTATGCACGCAATTTGTCTGATGAAATGCCTAGCATAGCATGTCCAAAAATTCCCTCACCGGTTTTGTCCGTTTACTTTTTTTTTTTTTTTTTTTTTTCTTATGACTAAATCCGCGGTTAAACCGCATCCGGTCCGCATTATCCGTGGATGTGAAATCCGCGAGTGATTGGGCCGGTCACGGTTCAATTTTCCAAATCCGCAACTTTGACGGTTTGTTGCGGGTGACCCCTAATCTGCAACCGTCCGTCCGTTGCACACCCCTAGGGACTATGCACCAGACAACCAAAGAGATTACACAAAATTGGTTAAAAAGACAAAAATTAAAATTTCTTGGGTGAAAAGGACAGTTAGATTTTGATATCGTTTAAATGGACAAAAATTTAAAAATAGGCAGATGTAAACTGGGTTTCATCCCGCCCATTTTCAAATACTTTTTCTTATTTTTAATTTACACAGGATGCATCCAGTTTCATCCTCGCTATTTTTTAAGTTTAAGCCAGGATGAATCCAGTTCCATCCTTGCTATTTTTTTTTTGTCCATTTCACCCATAAAATTTTTTACTCGTCCATTTGAACCGTGTTTTAAATTTTTTTGGACAAATGACCCATTTTCCGAAGAGATTATACAACCGTAACGTGGATGGATTAGCAATCGAAAGGTTGGTTGTAAGTCGTGACGTGGAGTAGTAAGTGTAATTTTACCGAGTTTACTACATTTTAATAAGGTCGATTATTCTGAAAGGTACTGGGATCAAATCATTACCTGACTCATGTTCTAACCTTTGGCCTGTGGAGGAACAAAATTGAAAATGAATCTCAAGCACTTTCTATTTTCCCAAAATCACAAACCAATATCACTCGAGTAAATAAATGTTTTTATTAAGTATGATACGATGACCAAGGAGTATGTCATGGTAGATTATAGCTGCAGCGTTCAAGCGAGTTCCTACGTTAGATGGCCGAAGACTTCATACACCAGTGGACAAAATCGTAATCAAAATATTGGTGTACGTGGAGAACAAGTCTAACTGTACTTTCTTTACGAGTTTCTTGCATTTTAACAGGGTCAGAATTCACAATACATGCTGGACCAGCAAGCGTAACACAATGTATATATATTGTTACTGGTTTAGCATCCACATCGTCCAGTCCACATATTACACCACTTGATGGGAAACTCAACATTGACCACACATCTTGAATACATATATATCATAACATAATGCTCAGACGCGCACACACACCAAAGAAGAAAAATACACAACCAAAAATATGGGCATCCACTATGCATGTAGCTTCGGATTAAGTTCACTCAGTCACTCTTGGGCTTCCTGCAAGAGCCTTCGAATTGCTTGTTTTCAAGGCAGTTAACCCTGCTAGTTTGGGTATATAATCTAGCTTCCATTATGGCTCCAATCAGAACAAAAATTATGCTGCAATCAGAACCACAACTTCTGAGCAATTAACTAAATCAAAAAATTTGCAAATTACATTTCAAGTTCTCAATATTAGATTATCAGCCTCCAATTATGCTTACTTTTTCTTTCGATTACATGCTTCTGGTAATCATGATTAGGAACACACATTCTACGGATATTTGCAAACCTTCCTGCAAGACCCCTCAAATCGCTGGTTTTCGTGGAATTTGACCCTGCTAGTTTGGTTACCTTTGGTAACACTGTGACCTACTGACCTCCTTTATGGATCTACGCGCATGCTGCAAACAGAGCTGTTAAAATTCAACATTTAATGCCATCAAACCTGTAAGATATACCTCTAGTTCTAAACACTTATTTGGACCAAACAACCTCAATTGCTTATGTTACATTCCTATCATACATAGTTTAAGTACTTGCATATAATGGCATCTAGTAAAAGTTGAGTGTTCTACAGTTTCGTATAATTACACCTAAATTATCATAGACAAAACCCTTATATTCAGTTGTTGATATCTTAGTAGCATTTAAATAACATTTCGAATTTGATGGTTTGGTAGAAAGTGAATGAAATATGTAGGATTTTGAAAGATACAAAATATTAAACATACCCACCAGAAAAACGGCTAGACCTTTTATCAACAAATCTAAGCAGCACAGAGTTATCAATTTATCATAATCGTATTCAACTTATAATATCAATTTATCATAATTATATTCAATTTATCATAATTGTAGGTTGTGGCCACTCTTTTTCACAGGTATTTTCTGAAAAACATTAACTTATTTAAGCATTGTTTGCCTGAGTCAAAATCAGACCGATGTAATCATCTACCAAATTCAAACAGTTCTTTCTGATTCTTAGACAGTAGTATGTCTATGAAACTCACCACTTCTGACAAAATTTGATGCCTCAATGTCTCAGCTTTATCCATCTTATCTGAGCCCCCTGCATTTGACAAATACGAAATCAATATAAAACACACTATCCTTAACATGTGGAATAGTGCGCCTCCAAGCATCACATCCCTCCTATTAGGAATTTTTGTAATATTTGAGTTAAAACCAAAGGTTTAGAAACTTACCAAACGAAGCTGTGTGATATGTCGATATATTGTCACCATTAACGCTCTTTCCACCGGAAATGACTGTCTTTCTGTTCCATCTCCAACGAACACCAGATTTGATTTCTTCGATCCTGCCTCCAGTTTCTCTTCTTCGAATGTACCTGTTTTTTTTATATAGGTAAAGATTATGACTAATTATATAAATTATAGAATAGTAAGTACATTGTACAGAATCCCAATGGATACTTATCATACTAAAACATAAGAAGCCCTTACAGTTAACTCATCTCACCTAAAAGGCCAAACATCAAAGAAAGAGCCAAACAAATGCAAACTCATATGAAAGTATATGAGAAATCCCAAATACAAGAATAAACCCTTTTCCTCCACTAAGGACAAAACCCCTGAAAACATTATGTGTAGGATCGTGCGTGATGCACCGAGTTCAGGAATGCCTTCAATCGCCTCGTGACAAAATATAATAATCACCTATGCCCAACAAATATTTATAATCACCTATGCTTCGTTTGCCCGAGTGAAGAATAATATTCATTCGCTAGCACATAAGTCGATGTGCATCTTATCTAATAATCTACCAAATCCCAAAGTTCAATCGATTGTTAAATGGTCATATGTATATAAAACTCACCACTTCCGACAAAATATGAGAACCAAGTTTTTCGCAACAAAGTCCCAACCTCTATTTTTTCCCAAAGACTAGTTTCTGTGCACCCTCAGCTTGACAAATACGAATTCGTAATGTGTTTAAATATTCACAAAAGAACAATTATTTTGCTATAAATTTCAAAGTCATTGAAGTTTATCCTACAATTGAGGATAGAAGACAAGTGCATCAAAACGGCCGATCTGGGACCACGAGGTGGGAAAATTCAAACTTCAAAACGGCTGATCGACGGTCGTGCTCATCGAATCAGATCCCGCGAAATTGAATAGGGTGACTTTAGGTCACTCTAATCAAAGTTAGAAGAAAGTACCATCTAAAACGATACGCCTATATACTTCTACCGCACATGAAGTCCAAATGTGACTAACTATAATGGGAAAGGGAGGGACTGGAGGGTAAAAGAAGAGTAAGTTTTTTTTTTTGTTCACCTTCTAACGCGTCCATAGCACTTTGCCGCGTGTTTAGGACAAATAAATCCGCAAAACACAAGATAGGTGAACTTTTTCGCAACCGCAACAAACAAAATTATTATGAGACAATGAATAGGTAGATAAAAGCAAAAAGGGAATTAAACTTACATCAAGTTAGAGCCGATTTGAAAACTAAAGCGAAAAGGGAATTAAACTTACATCAAGTTAGAGCCGATTTGACATCAAAGGAGAATAATAAGTTGCTTCTAGGTCCATTAAGGCGATGATTGGACATTCAAACAGACACCTTGAAAAAACAATGAAAAAGAAAACGATTTTATATTAATTCCGAAAAAAATGTGAAGGAAATCTAAGATCTATATTGCTTACATTTGAGAGGAGATTTCATTATGCTGAGTATGTAATTGTTGATGATCATCCACATCAGATGCCATGATCTATTGATCTCTGGTTGTGTTAGAGGCGGCGTAAAAACATAGAGGAAGAGAGGAGAGGCTGGAAGAAGAAACTAAACTAAGGATGAGGGAGATAAACCCTAACGGCTGTTTATATAGTAGGCTGAAGAGAAGAGCAAGAAGTAAAAGCATTATTTACACTCTGTTTACACTTTCCACCACTTTTTTACCTGTTTTTCCTTTTCCCAGTTCTTTGTCTTTCGGAATGGAGGCAACGCATAACTTGCATTTCTTGCAAATATAGTAGTAACTTTTGTACACTTGCCGAGTTAACCTCGGTGCATGTTACCAAGGAAAATCATACTTTCCGGCAGTAGGAATGACAAACGAAGTACTTATATTTATCAGAAAAAAATTAGCCGTACAAACAAGTCACATTTATTTATTTTTTTGATCAGCAAAAATAGTTATATTGATAAAAGAATAAAGAATATTACAAGTGAGAATACAAACACCACGAACAAAGGAACAATCCGCAGTGCAGTCCATGACAAGCACTCAACTCTTCACTCTCTTACTAGTTCCTCCCATCTAAGAACAAGGTCTTCTAAGTGTACACCATCTAACACTTCGATGGTTGAGCCCTAAAGATAGGATATCAACTTTGATTTCCAAAATGAGACCGGATACAAGGATTTCCTTATCATTAAAAGTTCTTTGGTTCCTCTCCTTCCAAATTTCCCAATAGATGACAATTGGAAGTAAGTTCCATATAAAGTTTCCTTTTCTTGTGAAAATCCTAGTTTTTGTTTAATGTCTCTTACCTAAACCCAAACCACTCCGAAAGCTTTGTAGAAGTATCTCCACACTTTGGTAGCCTCAGTACAATGCAAGAATAAATGATTACTAGATTCTTCCTCCATTTTGCACATGTTGCATCTATTAACCAAGCATCGACCTCTCTTTTTAAGTATATCCTGGGTAAGAATGGAATTGTGGTGTACCAACCAAGTGAAAAAAGTTACTTTAGATGGTACATTACTATTCCATACATCCCTATGAGGAAACACCATATTTTCTTTATGAGACAATACTTTGTAGCAAGATCGAACAGTGAATATCCCATCTTTCGTGTGTTTCCAAACCCTTGTATCTTCATTTCCATTGATAACTACTATTTCCAGAAGTGTCTTTAGTCTCACCGCTTCCTGAATCTCCCCATTAGTAAGTCTTCTTCTTAAATATAAATTCCAATTGATGTTGTCGTCAGCTATAGAGTAGAACTTATTAAAGTTGTGGTCTTTTTTCCTTGAGACTCTGAACAGGTTGGGAAATTCTGTTTGAAGTGTGTGATCGCCGATCCACTGATCTGTCCAGAAAAGAGTGCTATCTCCCTTGCCAATGCAATATCTGATACAGTCCTTGAATTTTTGCAACACCCTTCCAAACAAAACTACCATATGATGATCTAATATTCTTGATATCCCACTTATTCTTCGTAAGCCCATACTTTTCTGCCATAAGGACTCTCCAAAATGATTCTTCTTCACTTGTAACCTCCAACACCATTTGCAAAATAACGCGTCATTCATAACCCGCAACTGTCTAATTCCAATCCCACCATATTCTTTTTCCATACACACCTTTTCAAATGAAACTAAAGCATATTTCTTATTGTTTGTGTCACTACCCCATAGAAAATTCCACATGATCTTGTTAAGTTTTTCTCGACTAATGCCGGCATCGAATAAACCGACATGAGATATATGGCAAGTGTGCTCAAAACACTTTTGATTAAGGGCAATCTACCACCATAAGATAAAAACTCCCTTGCCAAGTCTGTAGTTTTTTCTCCATCTTCTCTATAATCGAATCCCAAATATTCTTGTGTCTATACTTGGGCTTTGTTGGCAACCCAAGAAACCTAATAGGTAACTCCTTGAAATTGCAGCCAAGACCAGTTTCAACAATGTCATCCGAGATTGTATCTCCAAACTCGATTGCCGAACTCTTCATAGGATTGATACTAAGTCCCTAATCGATTTGAAGCAAATAAGAAGAGCACGAATGTTAAGAATCTTCTCAAAGATCATCGCTAGAGAAGAAAATTTTATCGTCTCGCAAATAAAAGGTGTGACAGCTTGTGTTCCATTTGGCTTGACTTTGAAACCTTTGTATAACCCATTAACTTCCAGTTTTTGGACCATCTTGCATAGCCCCTCCATAACCATAGTAAAGAAGAAGGGAGATAGGGTCTCCCTGTCGCAACCCTCTAGTACTCTTGACTTGATTCCCAAAGCGTCCCATTGAGGAGAATAGAGAAGTGCGTTGTCGATACTAGAGTCTTGATCCACCTTCTCCATTTCTGACCCATTCCCATTTTGCTCATGATAATGTCTAAAAATCCCCAATTTACTTTGTCATATGCCTTCTCAACATCCAATTTGAACATCCACCCATTCGATCCCTCCCTTACCTTAGAATCAATGCATTCATTTGCCATTAATATACTATCTATGATTTGTCTTTTTCTACAAATGTAGTTTGTGTATTCGATATAAGGTGGGGAAGTACCTTTTAAGCTCGGGAAGAGAGAACGTGCGAGATAATCTTGTAGCAAGTATTGATCAAACCGATCGGCCTATGGTCATTCACCACTCCACATTATCTCTTTTTCTAATGAGAGTGATAAAGGCATTGTTTGTTCTCCAATCAAAGAAACCATTAACGTCGAGTAATACATTGAAAGATGTCACTCGAGTAAATAAATGTTATTATAAAGTATTCTACGATGACCAAGGAGTATGTCATGGTAGATTATAGCTGCAGCGTTCAAGCGAGTTTCTACGTTAGATGGAGTGCAAGTGTAATTGTACTTCCATGACTGCATTTTAACAGGGTCAGAATTCACAATCTACATTGGTCCAGCAACAAAACACACAAGGTATATATATACTATGCTGGTCCATCGTACACACAAGGTATATATATACTATGCTGGTCCATCATACGCATCGTTCGGTCCACATATATCTTGACCTTGGAGGATTTCCATGACTGATAAAAAGACACATCAAGGAAAAGGAAGAGCTCCATTATGCATCTCCAGGTTGTAAGTTCACTCCGTCACTCTTGAGCATCAAATCCTTCGTGCAAAACCCTTCAAATAGCTTGTTTTCATGGCATTTGACCCAGCTAATTTGGTAACAGTCTGACTTCCTTATGGCTCTACAACATGCTGCAAACAAATAATTGTCTTTTAAAATTAAGATTTTAAACAATTTCTAAAACCGTATTTATTGGGACAAACTCCATTATAAAAGGCCAAATAACTTCAAGGTGTTGCATTACTTTTCCTAGCATACATAGGATAACTACTTGCATAGTCGCATCTCGGTTAAAATTGAGTGTTAACCGGGTGCATATTTCTCCCATCCTGGTTTGACGATTTTTTCTGGAAAAGATTTTTATTTTAGTTTGCCGATAAAATAAATCTAAATCGCTTAGTTAGGCTAAGATGACCGTTGTGTAGGTCGGGGTGGATTGTAACTCTGCAGCATTCAAGCGAGAGTCTATGTTACCTAATCTACCTCTCAGTTGTTAACTGATTGCTTCAAAAACTTGTTCTAAGAAAAATTAAAATATTTTGCGCGTTGTTGTCCATAATTCAAAAAATAATGATAATAGATTGTGACCACTCTTAAACGTAGTTTGCTTGAGTGGATGACAACATACATTTGCTAGCACATAAACAACACAATGTCTACGTGCATCTTATCTAATCATGCATATACCATCTACTAACTTAAAAAGTTCTCTCATATTCTTAGACAACCATACATAATTTAATATCTGGTGACCACTGTGCTATCGCAAGTTGCAACATAGTGTCAACCTCTTCTATTTTCTCGGTCCTAATTTCAGGCACCTGCAATTGATAAATGTGAGTTCAGGGCAAGTCTTTAAATCCACAATAACTTTTGATTTTGCTCTAAATTTCAAAGTCTAGCTCATGAAAGATTTTACCCTAGAATTGCGGATCTACAGATTTATCAAATGAAACCATATCTACATATTTTGTAAAATTACACATAGAAGACAAGAATGGAGGAACAAGGAACTTAAACTTACATCCATGTGTCATCGAGGCATCTTTGACCTCCAATACAAGAAAAGATTGGACACACAAGAGATTCCTTGAAATAACAATAAAACAAGAAATGATTCATTTGAATTCTAGACATGTAAATAATTTTTAGGAAATCTAAGATCTATATTACGTACATTTGAGAAGAGATATCATTGTGCTAAGTATGTAATTGTTTTTGTTCATCATCAACATCAGCAGTTTGAGGCGGCGGAAGAGAGGGAGAAGAACTAAACTATGGATGAAGAAGATAAACCCTAACTGCTGATTAAATCATCCGGTCTTTTATGGGTCTCAAAAATTCTTTCATTACTTGTTCTAATGGGACCAATTGAATCGAATCAGATTAAAAAGTAAGTCAATTTTGATCTAGAGTGCACAGATTGGGGATATGAAATGCCGAAAGTTAGTTTTATGGGCGAGTGTCTTCACTAACTACCCACTACCACAAGTCTGCAATTATTAGGAGTGCAAGTGTAATTTTAGTTTCTTTACCGAGTTTATTGCATTTTAATAAGGTCAGATGTCACACAATCTATATATACTTTGTTGGTTTAGCGTATGCATCATTCAGTCTACAAATTACACTACTAGATGGGAGGGTTAAGTGGAAAAATGCCCCAAAATGGACCCCTAGGTTGTGAAAATGTCCCAGACGTTAGGGAAAAGATTAAAATGCCCCATTCCGTTAGTTTTGGGGCATTTTGATCAAAAATCGGTATCTTGACCAGTCAATGGAGTTTTGAAATTCCATTTTTATCCTTCTTAATCAAAACGCCCCAATCCCCCACTACCACCGCCACCACCAAACGAACAACCAACAACCACCATCACTGCCTCTGCCACCACCGCCACCACTACCACCACCATCCCCACCAATACCACTAGAACAACCACCACCAACACCACCGCCACCGCTACCGCTACCGCCACCACCACCACCACCACTACCGCCGCCACCGCTACCACCACCATCCCCACCAATACCACTAGAACAACCACCACCAACACCACCGCCACCGCTACCGCCACCACCACCACCACCACTACCGCTGCCACCACCACCATCACCGCCACCACCACCGCCACTATCACCATTGTTGCCACCACCACTACCACCGCCACCACCACTATCACCATCGTTGTCACCACCAATGCCACTGCACCACCACCACCACCACCACCTGAATCATAAATCTTGAACCCCAAACCCTGAACCCTAAGCCTGAATCCTGAATTTTAAACACTGAACCCTGAATTATGAACAATGTACCCTGAAGGGAAATTTCAACTACTTAACTCTATCTAACGGAAAATCTAACGGAATGGGACATTTTAATCTTTTCCCTAAGGGCATTTTGACAACCTTAACCCTTTAACAAAAGCACATGCTTACCCATATAATGTATATGATTTTGACTTCCCTTTTTCTCAATAGGCTTCCCTGTAATCTGAAGCATATATTTTTGATTGTTGCAATTTATGATGAGCAGAGCTTTTGTATATCCAATTTGAATGAAGAACTTTTTCAAAATGTAAAAGATACAATATTCTTTGCTATGAAATCAATAAAGCAGATAAATCATCTATACAAAAATCATATGGAGTGAATTTTCAAAGAGCCATTTGCTCATAAACATATAGATATTCCTTGCTTGCCATTGTTCTAAGCCTGCTTCTTCCATTTCTTCCAATTGAGCAATGAGAGTCCCATATTGAACCCATTTTACACTGCATAAGTAAGCGATCCATTGTTGGAGAAAAATTGCAGTGTATAAGTAAGAGATTGATTGTTTCTACAGAGTGAACATTACACATTTGTTAATCCGACAAAATCTTCTCGAGCAAATTACCAATGGTTAGTATAGCATTTTGAGAAGCTGCCAACATAAAAACTTGCACTTCGGTGGGTACCGTACAACGTATCATTTTTATGTTATCACCATTTCGCAAAAGCAAAGACATACAAGTTTGGACATGTTTGCAACAATGTTTATGATCCTTTAATCTAGCTCAATTCAACAACTTCAATCTAGCTAAATTGGAGAACCGAGAGTTTGAATGAATAAAATTGCTCAAATCTATCCCAACTCAAGTCGCATAATTTCTAAAGTTACAACTAAAATAATAGAAAGTAAGTTGTCGTTAGTATGTTGAATAAGAAGACTCCCCATGACGAGTTGGATTATTCCCTCTGCTCGCATAAACAGGTACCTTCCATTAATGAAATTAGTGATCTCGCGAAGAAGATGATCCAAAAATATATAAGAAAACTAGAAGATTAATTGGCATGAACACCACAAAACGGCACCCATTAGCTAAAAAGCCACATCCATGAATAATCCAACTTTGTGTTGCAACAGAACCCCAAAGAACACACCATCGACACATCCCCACCACCACCTTAAACTTGCAAACTTCCGACCAAGTACTCGGATGAACCGTATCTCGTTTAAAAACAAACCCCAAGGAAAAATCATCACGAGATGCTTGGAAGGCTAAAAAGTGGAGATCCGCTAACGGATCCGGCAAAGAACACCCACAACCGCCCTGTGGAAGAATATAAATTGAGTAGGTTATCACACACCCACCGGTAAAGTGGATCGAATCGAAATCGAAACTCGTAATTTTATTATTACAAAGTGCAAGTGTAATTTTACTTTCTTTGCTGCAATTTAACCGGGTCGATGTCACGGTCCATGCCGGTCTCTATATACCGTGTTGGTTTAGTGTATATGCAGTCCACATATTACACTCCATTGGATGGGAAATTCAACATTGACCACACATCATGAGTATAAATCTTGACCTCTGAGGATTCCACTAATTTCTTTTGACTTCAAGTACATAATGTTAGGTCACGCACACCCACCGTAGAAGGAAAAGACTGCCAAAATTGTAAGTTCACTCGGTCACTCTTGAGCTTCAAATCCTTCCTAGTAGTTCCCGCAATACCTTTCAAACGGCGATTGACCCCGCCAAATGAATTTATGGTGCAATATGAAGGCAACAGATTGTCTCATTGTCTAGCAATGAAGAACTTCTCACTATTAATCACTTTCTACTTGGATTGGAAATTTACGAAAAGCAATTTGGAACTACTTCATTGAGGGTTTTAACTTGAGGATGGACTCCGGAGAGACAATGGCAGATCAACTCCAAGCATAGAAACTCGACGAAGAAGAAATAGAGGGAGGAAAGTTAGGCCTTGCTCATATTTGCAACTGTTGGGCGGTTTGGTGAGAGAGCGATTTAAGACTAATGGCACATGTAAGTCCTAGGAGTGACCAATGAAGCTAAGAGAGCAATATATCTATTGGGATCTGCCAAGAATTGGATTAGAACAATACCATTTCCAGACACTGCAACCATTAACACAAGTCCGTATTTAGTACCAATGAAGCTAAGACTACAGATCTTAATTAAGAGTACAAGAAATGTAAGACCTTTAATACAAATTTGTGATTATAGTTTTTAACACAAGACAAGAAATGTAACACCCATTAACACAAGTCTGTAATTATGAGAGGGCCGAGGGGGCATCTCAGTTATAGACCGAAAGATATTACTTCGAGTAAATAAATCATATACACCCATACTCGAAACATTTTTGTAAGCGAGTTCAAGTGTACCGTAATTATTTATTTTTTACCGAGGTTAATGCATTTTAACAAAGATTCAGAAGTCACAATCCATGTTGGTCCACAAGAAGAACATACAATTGTATACGTATATTGTGTTGACTATAAACCTTGAAGTTTGAGGATTTCCAAAAGATTCACTCGTTGCAAAGCCAAAGCAGACCTCGGTTGGATTGATTAGATTTCTAATCCGTTAGGATCGTAATTTTTTTTAACTTGATGGTCTTCTATGCTCCACTAATTTCTTTCAACTTCAAAACATAATGCTAGGACGTGCGCACCCACCAAAAAGAAAAAGACACCGCCGGAAGGAAAAGACGAGTTCTATTATATATCTTTAAGTTGTAAGTTCACTCGGTCACTCTTGAGCTTCAAAACCTTCCTGCAAGACCCTTCAATTAGTCGGTTTTCGCGGCATTTGACACCGCTAGTTTGCTAATAATGTGACTTCCTTTATGGATCCACAACATGCCGCAAACAAAGAATTATCTCGTTAAAATTCAGCATTTAACAACATCAAACCCGCAAGATACATCTCAATTTCTAAACACGTATTCATCCGGACAAACTCTACATTAAAGGACAAAATAAAAATCGCACTCATGTTACATTTCCTAGCATACATATTTGAAGTACTAGCTTAGAGTGGCATCTGGTAAAAGTTGAGTCTTCTACAGCTTTGTATCGAGAATCCGAGATAAGCATAGAGAGACCCCCTATATTCAAGCCAAACCTAGCCCAAAACTTCACATGACCTATAATGAAGCGCATTAACCTCTTAACCAAGTGGTACTAAATACAGATCCCTCACATGAACTATACTAATTAGCTTTTCGGTAACCAAAATCTAAAGTAGCTGCAGGTTTTCTTTCCTATCTATTGTAGCATGTTCTAAAAAATTGCCCGAAAAAGACGATGACAATGTAAACCAAGTTTAGATAGATATGTATGAATTCAGGCCAACAACTAGTGAGTGAGTGGTGAGTCCACAACAAAAAGGTGAATTAAAACAAAAATACAAGTGTTATGGAGAGAAAATTTGAGTTGTCCCCACCGGCAGATAGCTCATAGTCATATGGGAAAAAAGTACTAATTTCAAATTCGATGGTTTGGCAGTAAATTGTGAAACCTACAACAAATGAATGAAATATGTAGGATTTTGAAAGATATGAAATACTAAACATACCCACCAGAAAAATGAATAGACCTTTTATCAACAAATGTAAGCAAAGACAGAAGTCATCAATTTATCATAATTGCATTCAACTTACAATAAAATTCCAGATCTTGCAAGTTCCATTCTAAATTTGTAGGTCGTGGACCACTTGTTTCTCAGGTATATACTGAAAAAATTAAAAATCATCCAAGCATTGTTTGCCCATGTCAAAATCGGGACGATTTGCATCTTATCTAACCATCTACCAAATTCAAACAGTTCATTCGATCATATATGCATATGAAACTCATCACCGCTAAATTCACAATATTTTTCCAAGTCCAGCTCATGAAAATTATATTATCCTAGAATTGAAGATCTAGGACATAAATATACCAAATGGAATCATCCATCTATAAATTATGTAGAATTAAACAATGAAGACAAGTAGATTTAGTGTCTCAACACTACAGGGAACGAAAGGGTTAGTAAAAGAATGTTAAAAGGAAACTATACTTACACCTCTCAACCGACTCTCTCGTACACTCAAGAAGTTGCTTATAGATCCATTAACGAGCTTGATAAGTTGATATCAATCACTTTGAAACACATATTATATACGTTTGAGAAGAGAAATGATTGGGCTGAGTGTGTAATTGTTGTTGTTTCGATGATTATCAACATCACAAGCGATGATCTATTGAAATCTGTGGTGTTGGTGGTTTGAGGCGGCGTAAAATAGAGATGAAAAGGGCGACACAAATGAACTCTAAACGCAATCGGTTAAATAAGGAGGAGGGGGATGGATCCGGGTCTCATTTTCTTTAACCCGACCCATTAAAGAAAGCGATGTTAGACCAAGCTCTCGGTTTGTTTTCTCGGAGCATATCTTTCTTTCGTAAAGCGTAATGCTCCTAGCTAAGGCAGAGGTTGATAACACGCATTCTTCATATTTTTTGTTACGGAGAAGAGATCGAGTTTGCTTTTGAGAGCTCAAAAATGAAGATCCACGGAAAGATGAAAGCTCTTCCGATCATTTTAAAAGACTTCTACGGATGTATATATATGTGGTCATATGGTCTTTTATGGGTCTCAAGTTCTTTCTTTACTTGCTTGAATAAAATCGTAAAATAAGTCGCTTTAGATCTCGAGTGCAGATGACCTTTTCTTGATGACTTATGGAGCAATATGAAGGCAAATGAGAGGGTTTGATGGAAAGTTATACCTTGAAAAGAGACGAAAACAAACTAAAAGATTTTGTGCATTGTTATCCTTTGTTTACGAGATAGAAGAATGACTAATTTACTAGTCTTAGTCTTATTGTTCATCACCTACAATTTACTTACAATGACATTCCGAATTAATACCCCCCCACAAAAAAAAAAAAAAAAAAAAAGACATTGACAAGTTCCATTATAAGATTATATACACCAACAAGCTCAATAATCACCTAATCGTAGTTTTCATAAATGAAGGACACCATGTTGATGTGCATCATCAACTTATCATGTTTGTATAAGAAACTCCCCATTGTCGACCAAAATTAGCCTCATAGCGTTGTGTTTTTGAAGCAAAGTCGTCTCCGCCTCTTCTTTTTTTTTGAGGGATTTTACCTAAAAGTGTGACTGAAAAGTGGTTTTATTCCAAAACTATGACCAATTTGAATTTTTTTCTAAAAGTGTGACCATGACCGGTCAACGGGCATGTATGCCCTATTCTTTTACGGAAATACGGGATTTTGTCCTCGATGTATACATATCGGGTAAGGATTTGTACACATTGAGTAAGGATGTGTACACATTGGGTCAAGATGTGTACATGAATGGGCATTGATACCCCACCATGAATAGTATCCGATGTGTAGATATTATATGTAGACATCCAGAATCTAGGCATAATCATATGTTGGATAATGTAGACATCCATGTTTCGATGTGTAGACATCCAACACTATTCATAAAATATGTGGACATCGGCTATAAATATGTGGACATCAGTTATAATGTGTGGACATCGGCTATGAATATGTGGACATCAAACTATGGATGTGTAAACATCGGGCTATAAAGGGTACTTTGGGTATTAGGTAAAGTCAGTCACATTTTTGGAAGAATTTTCAAATTAGTCACACTTTTGGAAGAAATGCACATTTAAGTCATAGTTTCGGGTATTTCCTCTTTTTTTGAGCTCCGAATTCTAGGCACCTGTAGTTGACAAATATGAATTCCAGATAAATGTTTTAAATACACAATAATTTTTTATTTTCCTCTAAATTTCAAAGTGGATCTACAGATATATCAAATGAAATCATCCCTCTACAAATTTTGTTAAATTACACACAAAAGACATTCCATCTAAGGATTAGTTAGTAAGAGAGGAACAAAAGGAACAAAGAAATTAAACTTAAATGAATGATGAACGCAAAAGGTTGCATATGCGCCCAAATTCGCGACCACAAGGACACAAAGTCTCAACCTCTTCATTTTTCTCGGCCGCTAATTCCAGGCATATGCAACAATGAATTCAGGACAAGTGTTTAAAGTCCACGGTAATTTTTATTTTGGTTTAAATCTGAAAGTCCGAGGAAATAGGGAAACACCACAAAATCCAAGGATATACAATATCTCATAAGTGAAAATAAGACAAATATACACCACCTAGCTCGGGTGAAAAACATGAAAAAAGAAACAATTTTTCGATTAGCTTACGAGTTGAAGATCTACGGCGGCGTTGATGCCATTGCCAAATGCGATTGCGTAAATGTTCCAGTGGTAAAAAAAGGATAAAAGAATTTAAGTAATTTTTGATTGGCTCTCGATAGAACACAATCAGCGATGGAATAATTGGTTTACGGGAGCAATTGATAGAAAAAGATATTTGAAGTCTGAAACCGAGCGTTACGGCTTGAAATTGAAAGAGATGCAAGGTCTTAATGAGCAGTTGCAAGCTGGAAATTGAGCAGTTGCAGCGTATTGAGGATCTATTACAAGGCTCTAATGGTGAGAGAACGCCAAAACACTGATGAGCTACTAGCAGGTCGTAAGGAGATAATCAACGTAAGCTTCTAGGTCCATTCAGGTGGTCTTTGGACGTACAGCAGATTCCTTAAAAAAAAACCAAAATAATAAAATAAAATAATGATTTACATTGGTTCTAAGAAGACAAAAAATGAAACCCAAAAAGCTAAGATATATTACTCACGTTTGAGAGGAGATATCATTATGCTGAATAATTGAACATCGTGGAGACATCAGGAGCTATAGATCTGTGTTTGTATTGGTTGGTTCATAGACCGCGCAAAACAGAGAGTAAGAAAAGAGGGACATGTAGAAATGAACCCTAAGCGGTACGCTTAAATAGGACTGTAGGAGGGGGATGGATGCGGGTCTCCTTTTTATTAACCCGGCCCATTACTAATCCCTACTAGACAATCGGGTTCCTTCCGTTGATTGTTACATAACTTTCCGCCAGTCTAGCAGCTTTGTTATCAATGCACGACTATATCCAATCTGCATCACTGTAAAAGATGCAAGTTGGAAGCAACTTTTTGCATAGAATAACTTGAAACTCTCCAAAATCTAAACTTTAGCACTAGGGGATGGTTTGTGCAACCGCACGTATTGCTTCCTTCTTTCTCATTTTAATTTTGGTTTTCTGATGATTTTACTACCTCCAACGAATTCCCTCCAATTTCATTATATGTTATAAAATCTTGCTCCCTGACACTAAGAATAAGAAATAAAGTATTAGTATGTTTATGAGATTTTGTTTTAGGGGTCTCCTTGTCATTGTCTTGTCTTGATATACTGGTAACATTATCAGAGAGTAGAATGTAGTGTATGCTGGATTTTTATCAGAGAGTAGAATGTGTGTAGATATTTTTGGCCAATAAACATTTTTGTACTGTGGTGGTTTGGTGGTTTAACATTGACCACACATCTTGAGTATGAGGATTCCAAAAATATTCACTCATTTCAGTTGGATTTTCTGTCAGGATCAATTGTTTTTTAACCTGCTGGTCTTTTATGCTCATTGTTTACTAACATAACGCTGGGATAGGCACACAATGTATCTCAAAAGTTACAAGTTCACTTCGGTTACTCTTGAGCTTCCTGCAAGAGACCCTTCAAATCGCAACTGACCCCGCTAGTTTGGTAATAATTCGGCTTCCTTTGTAGCTCCAAAACATGCCGCAAACAAAGAATTATCTGTCGAAATTAACGAATCAAATCTGCAAGACATCTAGGGTTTTCAACATGTATTGATCGCGACAAACTCTATTATGAAGGACCAAAGAACCTCAAGTGTTTGTGTTACATTTCCTAGCATACATAGGATAAATACCTAATTTGGTCAATGAATCCAAATAAAATATCTATCTGTGTCAATGAATCTAAAGTTAACATTGTGTCAATAACCAAGTGGTTTTAAATTCAAGAATAACACATTCAAAGACTAAAATTATTAGAAGTCACTACAGCTGTGTTTGGACAAACAAAATATGAAAAAAACTTTAGAGTGTGCCTCCTAAGTAAGTGAAGCTCGGTTCAATTGTGATTTGATGCAAAGCTTAAGAAAATTAAACAAGTTTAAGAAAATTACATACACCAATCACCTAAGCTATTAAAAAAATCATAAATACCTAATTTGGTGCCGCTTAGTCATGAATAAATTCAATATTCAACTACACCCATTTCATACTCTTTTCTTTTCGGTGAATCACTAGTAGCCTCTCGTGCTTGTCATGAAGACAAACGACTGGACTTCCAAAGCAGATACCTTGAATAAACAATGAAACCAAACGTCATATGAATTCTAAAAATAAAATTAAAAATGTAAGATCTATATTACTTACATTTGAGAGGAGATATCATTATGCTTAGAATGTACTAGTTGTTGTTGTTGATCATCATGAACATCACGAGCCATAATCTATTAATCGTGGTAGTGGTGGTGTTTGAGGCGCATAATTTCTTTGATGGTGGTGAGGCGGCGTAAAAACAGAGAGGGAGAGGCTGGAAGAAGAAACTAAACCAAGGATGAGGGAGGAAAACCCTAATGCAGAAGTTTATATAGTATATTATTGTAAATGTAGACCAAAAAATGAAAACATTAATACACTCTGTTTACACCACTAGTGTGTGAAACTATAAATGTTTTTTTTTAACACTTTGGTTTTGTAGTCTGGCTAGTGATACATCGTGTGTCTTGGAAAATGTAGGCAATTCATCACCTGGAATTTCTTGCAATTCATAACTTTCACCCGGTTAACTTTTTCCCCTCTTGGATTTTCTCAGAACAGATTCCTATTTTAGTTTGTTGATAAATTTATAGATCCACATATTGTCACAAGTTAGTGCATATGTATGTCCTATACTATTATTGGGAGTTTGTTAATGTTACTTTGAGTAGTACCGTACTAGGCAGGAAGTAGTGGTCAATGTAAGCAATAGTTTTAGCTAGTCTAAGTACGTAAGTGGTGTTAGTGGTACTAGTTGTTGAGCATTACTAGGAGTTAGTTAGAATAGATCCTTTTAGTTGCTTAAACGTGTTAGATTGTTGATTAAGTGGCGAGTTCTTTTAGGAGACTATTTGTTGTCATGTAAATGTATAAGTAGAGTCATTTGTAATTGAAATGAATCCAAGTTTAATGAAAATGTAAGCATTTAAGGTTCTCTGTGTATGTCTCCCTCTCTACTCTCCTCTATACCTGTTTTGCGACATGGTATCAGAGCTAGGGTAGAGAGAGGTAGAGAGGGTCTAGAAAATTTTGAGAGATTGTTTTTTAAGGGTGGATAAAAAATTGTTTTACTTGAGGGAACAATGTTGAATTTGGTTGAGAAAATAAAATCAGTTTTCTAGTTCATTTGAGAAGATAAAATCAGTTCTTCAATTTGTTTCTCTTTGTGTTAACACTCTATCTCGATCATCATTTGTCATATGGTAAACGAGAGCTAAGTTAGTGAAGGAGTGTTTTTCTTTTGTTGCTCACAGAGTGTTTGATTTTATTACTCATATGATACTCTCTGTGTTTACATCTTTATCTTTCTATCTCGTTCATCATTTATGAGATTGTATACGAGAGTTAGGTTAGTGATAGAGAATGTTATCTTTTATCGTTCACAGAGTGTTTGATTTTATTACTCACCGAAATGTTTTTGAGGTTGCTGATAGTAACCTGTTTGGAGAAAGTTCAGGAAAAAGGAACCTTTGGTTCTCTTGTTTGAGTTATATGTTTGGTTACTCAAAGAGTGTTGAGTCATTCCAAAAAATTATTTTCGTTGTTGAAGTAAATTATATGGAATGTAGGTGTTCACTGTGGGTGTTTGTTCATTAGACATTGAAGATATGCGTGGAGTCTTATTTTCAAGGAAAATGTCCGTGGGAGTTGGTTTCAGGTGCAGAAGAGGTTCAGCTGGATATATACCTCAGTGTAGAGGAAGTTTGTAAGATGCTAATGGAAGTGGTTATATTAGTTCTTCAAAGACGCTGTTCTTAGAAGGCTGGTTGTGATTCTTTATATTCAAGATGTATGAAGGTACTATGGAGAGATTGGTGAAGTATATTTGAAAGGTACTCTTCTTGTGCTTGGTGGCCTCTCGTCGTGTGGTACCTTTCTTGGTGCTTGAAGTGCACTTTTCGGTTGTCATTCTTCCTTAGAAGATATTGGTGTTAGTTTGAGTTGTTGCCACCACTTGATTGCTAATGCTTGATCCATTAGTTTCTTTGAAAGCTCAAAATGTTGGAGCTATCAGTTGAAGTTGTTTAAATTTCTTGACAAAGAATTATTCGTTTTCGTCATTTGCGATGTGTTTTCATTTTGGTCTTAGTGACCGTCTTGAAGATGGAGTTTGGGTGAACGTTCGATATGTTTGAGAAGACATTTGCTTGCTCCAATGCATCAAGTTTGGTTTAATTTCTTAAATTAATAATCAAATGAGAAGAAATCAGTACAGTAGTGAACGTTGGTATGGAAGCTGATTGGTCCAGTTGGTGCGGTGATTTTGCCTCCTTGTTTGCGAGTTCCTTCCCAAGTCAAGGTTCAAGTCTTGGTGTTTGAGGTGCTTGATGGAAATGTTGTGATGGTCTATGGAATTCCAAAAGTGGTATCGTCAGGTGAAGGGATATCAGTCAAGGATTAAATGTACGGATTGAAGGCCACTTAATTGTCGGAGGTGTCAGCAAGTTCAGGAGATGCACAGCGACGAGAGCTCTTAAGCCGTTTCAAGAAATGTCTCTGTCAAGGATGATGCATGGTACTGTTATTGAGGTACTTAATTTTTGGTTTTCTTATTTTCTCTCGAGTTGTTTGTTATATTACACAACACAGAGATGTTTCGTATTGGATATTTGAGATATCATTGTTTGGGCCTATGTTTCCCATGAAAGTCTTAGCCTTATAGTTACATGGTGAAGCTGTGTTATTAAGGCATTGTTGTTGGTTGCCGAAGGCTAGATATATTAATTCCCATGACAATATAGATCGTCCCCGAAATTGTCAATCGTGGAATTGTTAAATTCTTTGGTGGTTTTTCACAGTATGTTGGTGATCAAATATTCGTGAAGATAAGACTTAAAAGTCGGGATTAAGTGTCGGGTTTTGAGGGGACTTGATTGTTGGAGTTGGTGACATCTCAGATGTCACATTGAAACAATGACTTGAATGTCAGGAATTGCAGTAGTGAGTGGTTTCAAAACATCAAGGTCCAATGGATGTTACAGAGGCGAAAAATTAACCATGTTGGTTTTCCTTACCGAGTATGCACTAAGGGGGAGTGTCACAAGTTAGTGCATATGTATGTCCTATACTATTATTGGGAGTTTGTTAATGTTACTTTGAGTAGTACCGTACTAGGCAGAGTAGTGGTCAATGTAAGCAATAGTTTTAGCTAGTCTAAGTACGTAAGTGGTGTTAGTGGTACTAGTTGTTGAGCATTACTAGGAGTTAGTTAGAATAGATCCTTTTTAGTTGCTTAAACGTGTTAGATTGTTGATTAAGTGGCGAGTTCTTTTAGGAGACTATTTGTTGTCATGTAAATGTATAAGTAGAGTCATTTGTAATTGAAATGAATCCAAGTTTAATGAAAATGTAAGCATTTAAGGTTCTCTGTGTATGTCTCCCTCTCTACTCTCCTCTATACCTGTTTTGCGACATGGTATCAGAGCTAGGGTAGAGAGAGGTAGAGAGGGTCTAGAAAATTTTGAGAGATTGTTTTTTAAGGGTGGATAAAAAATTGTTTTACTTGAGGGAACAATGTTGAATTTGGTTGAGAAAATAAAATCAGTTTTCTAGTTCATTTGAGAAGATAAAATCAGTTCTTCAATTTGTTTCTCTCTGTGTTAACACTCTATCTCGATCATCATTTGTCATATGGTAAACGAGAGCTAAGTTAGTGAAGGAGTGTTTTTCTTTTGTTGCTCACAGAGTGTTTGATTTTATTACTCATATGATACTCTCTCGTGTTTACATCTTTATCTTTCTATCTCGTTCATCATTTATGAGATTGTATACGAGAGTTAGGTTAGTGATAGAGAATGTTATCTTTTATCGTTCACAGAGTGTTTGATTTTATTACTCACCGAAATGTTTTTGAGGTTGCTGATAGTAACCTGTTTGGAGAAAGTTCAGGAAAAAGGAACCTTTGGTTCTCTTGTTTGAGTTATATGTTTGGTTACTCAAAGAGTGTTGAGTCATTCCAAAAATTATTTTCGTTGTTGAAGTAAATTATATGGAATGTAGGTGTTCCTTGTGGGTGTTTGTTCATTAGACATTGAAGATATGTGTGGAGTCTTATTTTCAAGGAAAATGTCCGTGGGAGTTGGTTTCAGGTGCAGAAGAGGTTCAGCTGGATATATACCTCAGTGTAGAGGAAGTTTGTAAGATGCTAATGGAAGTGGTTATATTATTTCTTCAAAGACGCTGTTCTTAGAAGGCTGGTTGTGATTCTTTATATTCAAGATGTATGAAGGTACTATGGAGAGATTGGTGAAGTATATTTGAAAGGTACTCTTCTTGTGCTTGGTGGCCTCTGTCAGGTGGTACCTTTCTTGGTGCTTGAAGTGCACTTTTAGGTTGTCATTCTTCCTTATGTAAGATATTGGTGTTAGTTTGAGTTGTTGCCACCACTTGATTGCTAATGCTTGATCCATTAGTTTCTTTGAAAGCTCAAAATGTTGGAGCTATCGGTTGAAGTTGTTTAAATTTCTTGACAAAGAATTATTCGTTTCGTCATTTGCGATGTGTTTTCATTTTGGTCTTAGTGACCGTCTTGAAGATGGAGTTTGGGTGAACGTTCGATATGTTTGAGAAGACATTTGCTTGCTCCAATGCATCAAGTTTGGTTTAATTTCTTAGATTAATAATCAAATGAGAAGAAATCAGTGACAAAGAGTGAACGTTTGTATGGAAGCTGATTGGTCCGGTTGGTGCAGTGATTTTGCCTCCTTTGTTTGCGAGTTCCTTCCTGTCGGGTTGCTAAAGTGCTGGTGGTTGAGGTGCTTGATGGAAATGTTGTGATGGTCTATGGAATTCCAAAAGTGGTATCGTCGGGTGAAGGGATATCATCAAGGATTAAATGTACGGATTGAAGGCCACTTAATTGTCGGAGGTGTCGGCAAGTTCGGGAGATGCACAGCTGACAGAGAGCTCTTAAGCCGTTTCAAGAAATGTCTCTGTCAAGGATGATGCATGAATACTTGTTATTGAGGTACTTAATTTTTGGTTTTCTTATTTTCTCTCGAGTTGTTTGTTATATTACACAACACGAGAGATGTTTCGTATTGGATATTTGAGATATCATTGTTTGGGCCTATGTTTCCCATGAAAGTCTTAGCCTTATAGTTACATGGTGAAGCTGTGTTATTAAGGCATTGTTGTTGGTTGCCGAAGGCTAGATATATTAATTCCCATGACAATATAGATCGTCCCCGAAATTGTCAATCGTGGAATTGTTACATTCTTTGGTGGTTTTTCACAGTATGTTGGCGATCAAATATTCGTGAAGATAAGACTTAAAAGTCGGGATTAAGTGTCGGGTTTTGAGGGGACTTGATTGTTGGAGTTGGTGACATCTCGGATGTCACATTGAAACAATGACTTGAATGTCGGGAATTGCGGTAGTGAGTGGTTTCAAAACATCAAGGTCCAATGGATGTTACAGAGGCGACAAATTAACCATGTTGGTTTTCCTTACCGAGTATGCACTAAGGGGGAGTGTCACAAGTTAGTGCATATGTATGTCCTATACTATTATTGGGAGTTTGTTAATGTTACTTTGAGTAGTACCGTACTAGGCAGAGTAGTGGTCAATGTAAGCAATAGTTTTAGCTAGTCTAAGTACGTAAGTGGTGTTAGTGGTACTAGTTGTTGAGCATTACTAGGAGTTAGTTAGAATAGATCCTTTTTAGTTGCTTAAACGTGTTAGATTGTTGATTAAGTGGCGAGTTCTTTTAGGAGACTATTTGTTGTCATGTAAATGTATAAGTAGAGTCATTTGTAATTGAAATGAATCCAAGTTTAATGAAAATGTAAGCATTTAAGGTTCTCTCAGGTATGTCTCCCTCTTTACTCTCCTCTATACCTATTTTGCGACTGGGTATCGAGCTAGGGTAGAGAGAGGTAGAGAGGGTCTAGAAAATTTTGAGAGATTGTTTTTAAGGGTGGATAAAAAATTGTTTTACTTGAGGGAACAATGTTGAATTTGGTTGAGAAAATAAAATCAGTTTTCTAGTTCATTTGAGAAGATAAAATCAGTTCTTCAATTTGTTTCTCTCTGTGTTAACACTCTATCTCGATCATCATTTGTCATATGGTAAACGAGAGCTAAGTTAGTGAAGGAGTGTTTTTCTTTTGTTGCTCACAGACGAGTGTTTGATTTTATTACTCATATGATACTCTCGTGTTTACATCTTTATCTTTCTATCTCGTTCATCATTTATGAGATTGTATACGAGAGTTAGGTTAGTGATAGAGAATGTTATCTTTTATCGTTCCGAGTGTTTGATTTTATTACTCATAGAAATGTTTTTGAGGTTGCTTGATAGTAACCTTGTTTGGAGAAAGTTCAGGAAAAAGGAACCTTTGGTTCTCTTGTTTGAGTTATATGTTTGGTTACTCAAAGAGTGTTGAGTCATTCCAAAAATTATTTTCGTTGTTGAAGTAAATTATATGGAATGTAGGTGTTCACCTTTGTGGGTGTTTGTTCATTAGACATTGAAGATATGTGTGGAGTCTTATTTTCAAGGAAAATGTCCGTGGGAGTTGGTTTTAGGTGCGAGAAGAGGTTCAATTTGGATATATACCTCGGTGTAGAGGAAGTTTGTAAGATGCTAATGGAAGTGGTTATATTAGTTCTTCAAAGATTTGTTCTTAGAAAATTTGGTTGTGATTCTTTATATTCAAGATGTATGAAGGTACTATGGAGAGATTGGTGAAGTATATTTGAAAGGTACTCTTCTTGTGCTTGGAAATCGGGTGGTACCTTTCTTGGTGCTTGAAGTGCACTTTTCAGGTTGTCATTCTTCCTTACGTAAGATATTGGTGTTAGTTTGAGTTGTTGCCACCACTTGATTGCTAATGCTTGATCCATTAGTTTCTTTGAAAGCTCAAAATGTTGGAGCTATCGGTTGAAGTTGTTTAAATTTCTTGACAAAGAATTATTCGTTTTTCGTCATTTGCGATGTGTTTTCATTTTGGTCTTAGTGACCGTCTTGAAGATGGAGTTTGGGTGAACGTTCGATATGATTGAGAAGACATTTGCTTGCTCCAATGCATCAAGTTTGGTTTAATTTCTTAGATTAATAATCAAATGAGAAGAAATCAGTACAGTAGTGAACGTTGGTATGGAAGCTGATTGGTCCAGTTGGTGCAGTGATTTTGCCTCCACTGTTTGCAGAGTTCCTTCCCAAGCTGGGTTGCTGAAGTGCTGGTGTTTGAGGTGCTTGATGGAAATGTTGTGATGGTCTATGGAATTCCAAAAGTGGTATCGTCAGGTGAAGGGATATCAGTCAAGGATTAAATGTACGGATTGAAGGCCACTTAATTGTCGGAGGTGTCGGCAAGTTCGGGAGATGCACAGCTGATGAGAGCTCTTAAGCCGTTTCAAGAAATGTCTGTCAAGGATGATGCATGGTACTGTTATTGAGGTACTTAATTTTTGGTTTTCTTATTTTCTCTCGAGTTGTTTGTTATATTACACAACATAGAGATGTTTCGTATTGGATATTTGAGATATCATTGTTTGGGCCTATGTTTCCCATGAAAGTCTTAGCCTTATAGTTACATGGTGAAGCTGTGTTATTAAGGCATTGTTGTTGGTTGCCTAAGGCTAGATATATTAATTCCCATGACAATATAGATCGTCCCCGAAATTGTCAATCGTGGAATTGTTACATTCTTTGGTGGTTTTTCACAGTATGTTGGTGATCAAATATTCGTGAAGATAAGACTTAAAAGTCGGGATTAAGTGTCGGGTTTTGAGGGGACTTGATTGTTGGAGTTGGTGACATCTCAGATGTCACATTGAAACAATGACTTGAATGTCAGGAATTGCAGTAGTGAGTGGTTTCAAAACATCAAGGTCCAATGGATGTTACAGAGGCGACAAATTAACCATGTTGGTTTTCCTTACCGAGTATGCACTAAGGGGGAGTGTCACAAGTTAGTGCATATGTATGTCCTATACTATTATTGGGAGTTTGTTAATGTTACTTTGAGTAGTACTGCGTACTAAGGCAGAGTAGTGGTCAATGTAAGCAATAGTTTTAGCTAGTCTAAGTACGTAAGTGGTGTTAGTGGTACTAGTTGTTGAGCATTACTAGGAGTTAGTTAGAATAGATCCTTTTTAGTTGCTTAAACGTGTTAGATTGTTGATTAAGTGGCGAGTTCTTTTAGGAGACTATTTGTTGTCATGTAAATGTATAAGTAGAGTCATTTGTAATTGAAATGAATCCAAGTTTAATGAAAATGTAACCATTTAAGGTTCTCTGTGTGTGTCTCCCTCTCTACTCTCCTCTATAATTTTTGCGACACATATAATTTATATAATTCAGCATAATCCCTCTAATTTCATTATAGGCTGGAAAATCTTACTTTGTGCAATAAGAATAAGTTATGAAGTTTATCTGAAAAATATTACCGTTGTCGTCATTGTCTTGATATATGGATATCATTACAGTGCACTAGGATATGAAGGGATCCAAGTCCAACAATGTGATCTAAAGGGTAGAATGAAACATATATTGGATTACTGTTACACGGACAAATGACTAGGTTTAAGAGAAGGAAAACATAGAGATTGTAGTCCAAGCTGTTGGTATTGTTTCTTAGAGCATCTTCCTTTCCTAAAGCGTTAAAATCCTAGTTAGACAGAGATTGATCGTAGGGAAAAACTCCAAATTTTTTTAGTGTAGGAGTTCCCGCAGATATTGATGTCATGGATCAAGTTATATTGATAATTAATGAGCTCATTCCTATAAGAGACATAAATCGGCATCCCGCTTACCTAAGATGACCCCCGAGTAGGACAAGGTCAGCACGTGGCCCCGAGAAGAACAATTGATTTGGCTGTCTTTCAAAAGTTTTGTTGAACAATTTTATTCTTGAGAATATCATTATAACTAATGGCGAAATTAATAGCCCTGGCATCAAATATCCAAACGAGAAACAGCAAAGATAGTGTTCCACCAAAAATAAGTCACCTAAAGGGTTAGTGAATCTAAGGAGATCAATTTACACATCCGTGAATTGTCTAGCTAAGGTTGTGTATCTAAGTGAAGCATTACCTTCACTGAGTTAAGAGTTAATTAAATCCAGAAAAAAGTTGTCTCCATCCTTGATTATGGATAATGGTGTAACATTCCATCGCCCTGCGGCAGAGTGCACCTGAAATAATCAAGCCAAAAACTTGTTGTTTCTAGCCTGGTAGAATGAAATAAGCCAAAAGATTGAGAGTCTTATAATCAGATTAAGAATGTTTGGCTATGATCTTCCAAAAAACAAATATCGCCAAAATTATGTATCTACATCGAAACAAAATGGAATGATGTCTTATGGATGGTCCAAAACCAAAGAAAAACAGAAACAACAAGTTAATTGCCAGAATAAACATACCAAAGTATTTACTGATCGATACTGAATCGAATTGGTCTTCGATTGAACCCTTTGTGCTTTATAGAATATTTGGTGGCTGGAATTTGAGGAACACGTCAAAAGATTAAGTGTGCCCTTGAAGTCTTACCTACCAAAAGAGACCCTAAAATCAATCCTCCATGCAGATGGAATATTAGATCAACATCTTTCTATAGCAAACCCCTCAACAATGATTATTGATATCTAGAAAGAACTTAGCTATATTCAAAAATTGATCCAAAAGATTGCATACAAACATCAAATCAAGACACATTAGAAATATAAACTTACTAATGCAATATAAACTTACTCTAAGTCCACTGTTTTAGACAACCAAAAAGTTGCAATCGATCTTGCATCAATTTCCTTCCAAACTCAAGGAGTTGCAAGGCCTTCCTTCCATAGTCGGATTTTAATTGATTTGGTAAAGTCTACAAAATCCCTAGGATTTTTAGCCTTTGATCGATTAGAAAATACCCAATATACCAAAAATTGAATGAAAAAATCAAATTGAAAATCACAAAAATCTTACCCCGATAAAACACTATGATTTCACGGATTGCTTCTACTTCAAATCCTATGATCTTCAACCTCAAATCCTAGTTGAATAGTCACGTAATTAAAATTGGTTAGGTCCACATGAGGTTTCAAAAGGGCAAAGGTGGTGCACACAGAAGAATTTGTTTTGTTTGTTTTTTTGTGAACAAACGACACAGAAATTCATCGATTAAGGAATCGGTAATGTTTGCCTCTTCAATCGTAGATAGAATCGAAAAATCGCGTCTCCCGAAATCTCGTTCGCCCTCACCGACCTACCCAAAAATCACAATCCAGCATGATTTCCATATATAATATAAATTGGTTTTAAATACCATCGCCTTTCCGAGCCGTTCAAGTCATAGCTCGATCTGGATGATTCCGACCGCCGGATCGTGGTCCCCACAAATCTTGTCCGTCTAATGACTCTCAAATCTCAAAGTCAAAGACCACCTTTTTTTTTTTTTTATAAATGGTGATGGTCCTTATCTAAAAGGGTATTTCTCCCACTACCAGATGACATTTACGTCATCCATGACGTCATCCCGGGACCAAACTATAATTTATATTTTCAAAAGGACCAAATAGACAGTTGATCGAACTAGACTCTCTTTAATATATTATTCCTAGGACCATATGGTATTTCCTACTAATTGTTTATTTGTTGATTACAATAAGAATTTATGCTCTAGTGTGATTCCAAAGCAAGGGTAAATACGAGAGAAACTAGGAAAATACTAAAACTCTCATCTATTTTGGAACACAAAATAAACCCTAAAACATCAAATAAAGTGGAATGAAGAGAGTATATCTTACTCACTTTTGAGTGGAGAAATCATTATGCTGAGTATGTAGTTGTGGTTGTTGATCATTAACATCTGAGGCCATGATCTATAGTGGTGGTGGGTTCGGAGGCAGCGTAAAAGAGAGAGGAAGAGAGAAGAGGCGGTGAGAGTCTAAGGAAAAGAAGAAAAGAAACGCTAACGCAATCGCTTAAATAGGAATGACGATAAAAACAAAATCATAACATTATTCCACTACGTTTATACATTTTATTGGCATATCAAGAAGACCACTAAAATTCCAAAAGATTTATGCGTTTCAGCCGTAGTAGTTGCATCATAACATCCCTCCTTCACTCGTACTCATCTGGAGTATCTTGAACTTAGCTTCAACAAATTTACCGGCACACAACTCCCTGATAAGTTATCCAAAAATCTTAGACGTCGTGATTTGCCTCTCCAATTATCGGTTTTCCAAATACTTGGACATCTCTATACCACCCAATTCTCAAACTTAACCGTGAATGTAAATTTTAAAGCTACAAAAGCATTATTTTCTACATCTACCGAGAATGTATACCAAAGTTGGCTGGTGTCAATCTGCATGAGGCTGATGCAGCATATTCACAAGAGAATTTTGCTGAACCAATCTCTTTTCCATTAATTTACAACCTCACCAGAGTACGATCTCTTTTCCATTAATTTAACAGCATAACAAGGTTATATTCCTTCTTCCATTTCTAATCTAAAACATCATAAATTCCTCAACTTGTCTAAAACTAATATTCAAGGAAACATTACAAAGTCGATCTGCAAGATACATTGCCTTAGAGATTTTTCATTAGCTTCAAACAATTTAACAAGAACTATGATTGTAATCTAAACATAGTGGACAGTTCCTATTAAAATCAGAAATTAAGTCTCTTTTGATCTTCAATATGAATCACCAAAGTTATAAGTTCACTCAGTCACTCTTGAGCATCAAATTCTTCCTACAAGACCCTTCAAATCGCTTGTTTTCATGGCATTAGACCTTGCTAGTTTGGTAATTGTCTGACTTCCGTTATGGCTCCACAGCATGCTGCAGACAAAGAATTATCTGTAAAAATTTAGCTATTAACAGAGTCAAATCTGCAAGTTACATCTAGGGTTCTCACTTCTCAACATGTATTCATCGGGATAAATTCCGTTACAAAGGACCAGACAACCTCAAGTGCCATGCACTACTTTTCAGGGCATCCACAATAATATGTATTACTCACTTTTGAGAGGAAATACCATTATGCTGAGTATGTAGTTGTTGTTGTGGATATGAATATCACTTTTGAGAGGAAGAGGCCAGAAGAAACTAAACTAAGGAAAAAGGAGAAAAACCCTAACGCAGATGTTATATAGTAGGAGCGTAAGAGACAAAAGAAATAAAAACATTTTTACACTCTGTTCACAAAACATTTTTGCTTTAACACTTTTGGTTTTGTAGCCTGACTTTGATTGTGTCTTTGAATACTTAGTGGGAAATTCATTAACTTGAATTCCTTGCAATATACTGTAATAAATTTTGTGCACAGGGTGCGTGTTTCTCCCCTCCTCGTTGGCAGATGTTCTCAGAACATATTTTGATTTTAGTTTGCTGATAATATTTATAGATCCACGTTATATGCTGGAAAATCTTACTTTGGGGCTATAAGAACAAGATACGAAAGTCTGTGAAAAAAATGAAAATTACCGCTGACCTTGTGATTTGTCTTAATATATTGATCACATCACGGTGCACTTTGGATACATTCTCGTAGATGAATGAAGCAAAAAGAAGATAAAATAAGAGATAATTCAGGATCAATGAGGATTTTTTTGAGAGAAGAAACCATTATGCTGATTATTGTTAATGATCATCTACATCTACATCTGAGGCCATGGTCTATTGATCTGTGGTGGTTGTTTTAGAGATGGAAAAGAAAAGAGACGATGCTATAAAGACTCTCCCTGTATACTCGGTCCTGTTGATTTTGTTACCGATATTGTAGCGTGTCTTTAGCTTCCGAGTTGTTAGCTTTAACACCTCCCCGTCAAGTTGTACCGCAGCTGACTGGATGTGCAACTTGCTCGAATAACTGGATATCTTGGCGCCGGCACCCTTCGTAAAAATATCCCAAGCTGATCTTTGAAACCGATGAACTTGACAACAAGCCTTTTATCCGCCACCCTTTCTTTTTACAAAGTGATAGTCGATCTCAATGTGTTTGGTACTTGCGTGAAAAACTGGATTAGCTGTCAAATAAGTCGCTCCTAGGTTGTCACACCACAAAAGATTGGTGTAGAATGTGTAATGCACAGCTTCCTTGAGAAGTGACTCTATCCATATCAGCTCAGAGGTTGCAATTGCAACACCACGGTATTCAGCCTCGTACTTGATTTAGAGATAATTTTTGTTTTCGCGACTCAGAAATCAAGTTACCACCAAAATATATGCAACATCCACTAGTAGAGCGCTTTGTCATCTAAGCTACCATCCCATCTGCATCAGAATATGCTTGGAGAGAGCAGTCCTTGTTGCGTTTAAGATGAAAGCCATAATTAATAATATTTTTAAGATAACGAAGGATCCTCTTAACTAATTCCCAGTGTTCGTCATAAGGATCATGCATGTACCGACACATCTTGTTGATCGTTACTTAAATATCCGGCCTTGTCGATGCAAATATCGAAGCTCCCCAACCACACCGCGTACGTAGTCGATCTCGCAAATTTGC
>JAJJWW010015313.1:0-71052 GCA_023531295.1 Papaver armeniacum
AAACAAAGATCAAAAGTTTTATTTTCCTGATATAGATATCAGATCTGAGGCAACTAAGAGGGTATTGGTGCTATTTGATAGTAGTCTACCGGTATCTCCATCAAAACAACCACAAAAAATGGCATTCTCAGGTGGTAGTTGCGTAGATCAAATTACATGTCTATAAAATATATGCATCTCTTGGTTTCCCAATAAACCCAAACTTTAGATTCATGAGAACATGAGTTTGAAAGAGCATACTCTCTAATATTGACTCCTTCGACTCACGATCAACTGTCGAGGATATCAAAGTTGTAGGAAGTGGACCGAACATTGAATCATATTACATTACCAGAACACAAAGCTCCTCTCCGAATCTGAATGATTATGATATGGATCGATCAGATCCAATGTAATGGATCATATTACACAAATGCAAACAGCATATCATACCATACCTTTTGTTTTATAACGTCTTTCTCTAGGATTCATTAAAGAGACCAGATCTTAATGAAAATGAGTTTAGAACAAAACCCATAAATCTTTCCTTTAAAATGAGCTTAGAGAGAAAAAATGCTTAAAAGTGATCGACTAACCAATCGCTAAAAAGCACGAAGATCGTTGCTTTGGCCATTTCCATCATTGTTTTTCAGGTCACAAATGGAAAAGTCGAAGGAAATCGTTCCGCAAAGTTCAAAGCGCAATACTCAGGCCTCATCCAAGAACCAGTTCCAAGTTGTAGATGACTAGAGTGAAACCTCCGAGAAGATTGCGAAAGAAAAGCTGAAGCGGAAAAAGCGGCCAAAGAGAAGGCAGCCAAAGAAAAGGTCATCCAAGAAAGGGAGGCGGGAGCAGTAGCCACAAAAGCAGCAACAACAAAGGCCTTGGCAACTAAGGTGATAGCATATAAGGCAGCAAAAACCCTGGCAACAACAAAAGCGTCATTATTGTTCACCAACATTGAGAAAACGGGGGAAAACATCCCGCCCTCAATGTCTACACCGAAGAAGGCTAACTTGGAGTTGATCATCGGTGGACGATTACCGCATACCGGTGTAATCCAAGAAGTCTTCCCGGCACGAATCAGCCGAATAAGGGACCCCCCATCACCGCAAATCGAAACCGTGATCGATGGAATCACACAAGGAGATCCAACCCAAGCAGCTATCGCAGCAACAGAGACGCAGCTCAAAAGGCCACACAGGAAGCCGCAAATGCAGAAGCAGAGGTTGCAGTCCTGGCAAGGACGGAGGCCGAACATCGATATGCCAATGGAGGAACAATACCAGTCCAGTCCAGTGAGACTAAACAAATGGTCGCAATACTAAAGGAAGCTTTACAGAGCCAGAAAGAGTACTTGGATGCGTTATGATACCTCACCCAATAAAATCAGACATTGAAAGAGATGGTCAAAAACAGTTCCGAGGGATCCCTACAACAACAACCTGATCTAGAAAGATCATCGAAGGTCGAGGGTCGAAGGGATCCAATAAAAAAGAACAGAGGCTTGATCACTGTCCCCACACTGCTTCGAATACGGAGACAACATGCCGATGACATCGATAGCCACGAAGACCCAACATACAAGCCAGCGAGATCCGGCCTCACCACAAACACCTGAATGGAGCAAATGTTCGATCAGATGGAGTTGATGAGAGAAGAGTTAAACTGCTTAAAACCCAGGAAGGGAGGTGGAGCTCGATTAGATGAGGTCATTCGTGAAATGCGTACCACCCCATTCACTCATTACATCATGGCATCACCAATTCCCGCAATATGCCCATTATCAACCTTCAATTGCTACGATGGAAGTGGGGACTCGACCGCCCATTTGAGATACTATTCGCGTGCGATGGTGCACTTGGAGTCATATAATGTCGTTATGTGCAGGTACTTCCCGGCAAGTTTGAAGCTCTCGGAAATGACGTGGTTCAAGAACCTACCGCTCAACTCAATCGACACTTTCAAGCAGCTCAAAAAGGTCTTCCTCGAGACATACATGTACAACATGAACGCGAAGACTGGAATGGACAAGTGAAAAAACGGGGGGTTTAATAACCACACCCAATATTTCGCTTAGCAATATGTATGGACAACTCCAATATAATTCCAAGAGAATCAACTAGACAGTCAGATTCAATCAATGGAAATATATCCAAGGGTTATATCTCTATTTCATAATTCAATCCGCAATCAAATAGGAAATTGTGAGCCCGAATGAATATAAGAAATAACTTGGACGGTATCAAAAACCAATATCTAAGTGTCAATAATTTAATCAACAACCAAAGGTTGGATTCCCTATTGATTGAACTTACGCACAAACTGTGATATTTCTATTATATAACAAAATATAATGCGGAAAAGAAATAACACAGACACCAAAAATTTTGTTAACGAGGAAACCGCAAATGCAGAAAAAACCCGGGACATAGTCCAAATTTGAACACCACACTGTATTAAGCTGCTACAGACACTAGCCTACTCCAAGTTAACTTCGGACAGGAATATAGTTGAGCCCTAACCAATCTCACACTGATCAAGGTACAATTGCGCTCCTTACATCTTTGAATCCTAACAGGACTCTACGCACTTGATTCCCTTAGATGATTCCACCCACAACTAAGAGTTGCTACGACCCAAAGTCGAAGACTTGATAAACAAATTTGTCTCACACAGAAAAGTCAATTGTATAGATAAATCTGTCTCCCATAGATAAACCTATGAGTTTTGTTCTGTCTTTTGATAAATCAAGGTGAACATGAACCAATTGATATACCGGACTTATATTCCCGAAGAACAGCCTAGAAATATCAATCACCTCAAAATAATCTTAATTGTATGGTAGCGAAACAAGATATTTTGGAATCACAAACGATGAGATGAAGATGTTTGTGACTACTTTTTATCTTGCCTATCGGAGAATAAATCTCGAGCTAATCTTAGAGAAGATAGTACTCAATACGATAGAAACTCAGATCACGCAACTACAAAGAAAATAGTTGGGTCTGGCTTCACAATCCCAATGAAGTTTTTAATTCGTTAACCTACAGGGTTTCGTGAAAAACCTAAGGTTAAAGGAGAATCGACTCTAGTCGCAACTAGTATCACACAGGAGGTGTGGGGATTAGGTTTCCTAGTTGCTAGAGTTCTTCTTTATATAGTCTTCAAATCAGGGTTTGCAATCAATGTTATCTTGGTAACAAAGCATTCAGTATTCCCCGTTAGATGAAAACCTGATTAGACTCAAGCTAATATCTTTCAACTGTTAGATGGAACTTAGCTTGTTACACACAAATGAAATGTACCTTCATTTAGATATTAGTAACCATACCTAAACGTGTACACCTTGTTGGCTCAACAATAGTTAACCGAAGTTAGCCATATGAACACTTTCATATCAACCTCGTTCATCTTAACCATAACTAGTTCAAATGACTCAAATGAAACTAGTTCTAGAGTTGTTCAATTGTTTATATTCTCATAGAAGTATACAAGACACAATTGAAGCAAAATCGATTTTGATTCACTCAAATCAAGTCATGAACATTATAGCCACGGTTTGCAAAGGATTGCATTCCTTATTATATAAATGCATTAGTTCATCAACAAACCGATTTTAGAACATCATCCACTTAGGTATGCATACGAGTACGCGTACCTAAGTAGCCGGACTAAGTTTGGGTTTCGCCAGTACGCGAACATGCACGCATACCATCCAAACTCAACAGAAAATCCCGGACCTGAACCTTACGCCAGTACGCGTACCGGTACGCATACCCGGTTCCCGGACTTCACAAACCAACCAGTATGCATACCATGGTTCCCGGACATGGATTACATATATGCAAGTACACATACTATGCTTAAATCCAATTGTTCTAAACTCTCATTTCAACCATTGAAACATTCTTGGAAGACGGGAATAGCTGTCTCACACAAACTATTATCTTCAAAGCAATTTTCAAGTGATTGAATGATCAATACGAAACATTCCAAGTCTACATCAAATGACTATCTCACACAAATCATGTAATATGTTACTAGGTGATTTTAACATGATCATCTTTTAACTTTCGTCAAGAGTATAAGATGAACTTGGTTAAAGTGAAAGTTTACCAACACATATTTCGAGAAATATAGGTAAGCGAGTGTTTATGGGTGAAAAATATTTCTACCGGTTTTGGTAATTTGGGGTGTGTGGATGAGAAATGAGTCTAAACCTTAAACAAATGCACTGCACGAGAGTGCTTGTAGATTCGAGAAATCAATCTGTGCAAATCCGGCCTAAACCAAGAAATGGTCGTTCCAGACTTGTTTCGGTCACAAAGTGAAAGAGATGGGGTTGATCTTAGGGAGGAAGCGAAGAAGGTGTTGAGATTGTGAAGGTGTTGGCTATGTATGACTTGTATCGTAAAGTCGAACTAGCTTGCTGAGGATGTAAGCTATCGATTCCGGTGTTTGAATACGATTGTATCAACACTTGCCTCTGTTGTCTTGTCTTGCCTTGTTCCTCCTTTGGAAAATAGGGAGGAGAACCTATTTATACAAGTCTTTAAGCCTGACCCTCGTATCTCGTGGGAAGTGGAGAAAGTGGAGTGATGGAGTAGTGGAGTCGTGTGTTGGTGTCACACAACCAGTCTTGCCCAATTCTCCCATCATCACTAGCCGTCCATGACTTCCTGACACGTTCTTGTGATGGCGCGTTGTGCCCTGCATGCTGTAAACCGCCAGACCAATACCCTAGTATGTATCCCCCAGTTTGTGACATGATTGATGTCTCGAGTGTGTGGATCATGGGACCCACAGAAATTAGCATGTAATGCTAGATTAAATAACTAAGTTATTTAGGAAGTCGATACTTGTGAAGTATCGTGTGTATTCTATGCAGGTACTGCATCGAGTATATTCAGCGTGCATGAAGCGCTGTTTGAGCGTCTCAAAATAGCCTCATGTCCAGCCTACTTCATATGATGGTTTGGAGGTTGCGTAAGCAAGTCTTCCCTTGGTCGACCACATGGTGTGGTAGAGTGATGAGTGATGATCTTCATGACGCCTCACTGACCAATTAACTCCTGACCGGGGCTGTATAACTAAGCCGGTGAAGTTGGACGGACGAGATGATCTTTGAGACACTCATTTGCGACCGTTAGTGGAATTAGGTTTTTAGAAGAGGTGCGCAAGCACCACTTTTCAGCTTGGTCGAATCCAAGCTTGGGACACGATTTTGGCATGGCCGATCGGGCATGCGTGTAGACGGCATGCCGGTATACATGCCCATACCTCATTGTCCCGTGAAAGTGTGATCTGGACCGCTCAATTTTTCCGGCAAAGAGGAGCGGTCAGGATTGATTTACAACAGAAGTTTGGTGCCGCAAATGCCGCGCGTCATGCCTTCTTCAGGCGCGCGTTTCGGGATGACCAAGCTTGGTCGGTCCCGGCCGATTGGTTCGGCGTGTAGGTGGCAGGATGGTGTTCATGCCTATACCTTACTTTCCCATAGGAACGTGATATAAGCCACTCAATTCGTCCGGCGAAGTTAAGTGGTCGAGATCAGTTTGCGATTGGGAAGTGTGACCACGCTAGTTTGGGCGTGCGAATTGGAACGACCAGGCATGGTATGCCTTGGACGATCGGGTACGGAGATAGATGGTTCCACGGTGATCATGTTGATGCTCACCGGACCTGCTCATTCGACTCCTAAACCCTCCATTCGATAGGGAGAAAACGGACGTTTGCGATCAATGCAAACCCTAATTAGGTTTTTGTCAGCCGTGCGGCATGCCCACTTTGGGCGCACGATCTGGAACGACCAGCCATGGTTGGTCCTGACTTATCGGTCATGTGTGTAGGAGGGCTTACAGTGAGCGTGTTGACATGCTATGGGCCTTTTGGATCTACATCTACACCCTCCATCTATGCCTACGAAGATGGATGGTTGAGACTGTTTTGCGACACATGTAATGTGCCGCAAACCCTAATTTAGGGTTTTTGTCCATACTGCTTTGGCTTGGACGGTTCAACAAGCTATGCCACCCTTTTGGGGAGGCCGACCATGCGGGGCCCGCGTTGGGTCGGTAGTGAATATTCCAATACCTGCTTGGGGTCATGGATTCGATCTAAGCCATCCAACCATGCTTGGTGAAGTTGGATGGTCGTGATAGTTTTTGAGACTGATATGGACAGTCCAGATTAAAATATGCTCAATCGGGCTAGTATAACACACCGAGAGATGTATGCTCAATCGGGCTAGTATAACACACCGAGAGTTGCAGCCTGTACGGGTATTTCGTACATGCTTCATTATTAATGCTTGGAGGTTCGTGTTGCTCTGCTGAGAACAACACTCAGTCGTCATGCCGCACCGATAATGAGTACAGGAAATACAAGTATGGTCATGCATTAATTAATAATGCCGTAAATTCACAGGGTATATGGGATTATTGCCACATGCTCCAACCTGGATGAATTTCGTGTGTTTAATTCACAGAATGCTGGGATTGTTGCCACATGCTCCATCCTAGGTGAATTAGTAAAGTGAAAAAGTATTCATCACTTATTAATGGATTTATCTTTTACAAGATGTTAGCGCATAATTTTGGCTTTTACGAATTTTAGCCTTAATTGAAAATCTACCATCAACATTAAGTCCCCTGCCTAGCGCATAATGGTTACGCTATTGTGGGGTAGGCATAAGATGGTGACAATTTTGTATACAAAAATGACCAAGCTAAAGTGAATATAAATTTACCGCATAGATCGACATCGTCAGGTGTTGCCCTGGGAGTCCTGATTAGGGTTTGGGAGAAAAGTACGACTTGGTCGGCATTGAGACCTCATTCGTTGGACGAGTTCCGTTGTAGTTGATTCGGTCTCCCTTAGGGTTTCCTTCAGTGTGTATGCGGGGTTTAAAACCGCTATTCATTGATAGATTTTTCTACAGGAAACTCTATCTCTCCAATATGTCGAGCAACAACAGATCATCTTCTTCGTATCACCCAGGATCTTCTGTCAAGCGTGCGCGTCCGTTTGAGACTCAGGATGAGCAGCTTTGCGATGACTCTTATGTTCGTGCTCGCCGGGTTAAGAAAGCCGTACCTGTCCGTTCTCCCCCTTTTTTGCAGAGACGTCCAAATGTGACAGTGGTTGATGATGATGACTTGACCAGTCCTCTTCCTTCAAGTTCAGACATACCTACTCCTGCGGATCTTGATGATGCCAATTTAGGTATCTTGTCTTATGAATATCCCAACACAGGTCTTTCGTTCGATATTCACATGAAACGTTTGTCTTCCAGCTATCGCAACATCGATGGATTCTTGGTGCGGAAGGAGTTTGTGCCTTTATACACAAAAGTATGGAGGAGATATGGTCACATTGCAACCAGGAATGTCGTTCAACACTGCACGTCTTCCTTGGTTACCACGGTAAACTGCCTCCTCCCTATGATTTCCGAGATGGAAGGTACCTCCATTCGCAATGTTGCTGAATCAAAATTTGAAGAGTGGTAGAATATGGTGTCTACCTGTGAATCAATGGAATTCAATGTGGGTTGGTTGTGGCAGCGTCTTGACGTCATTAAGGTTGATCGAGCTGGTATCCTTGCGAATGTAGTTCCTGCTGCAAAGGCCATCTTGGAAGAAGAGAAGGCTCTGGCCGATGAATCAGAGGAGGTAGAGCAGGCAGTACAGGACTTGAAGAAAAGGACAGAGAGATATCAAGCTAGACTGGAGAAAATGCTCTCAAGGAACTATAATCTGCTAGATGGCCTCCTCTAAGTCGCATTCAGCTGTATTCCCTCATTGTTAATGATGTTTATGTCAAAAGTTTTCTTTTGAACATCTTTGCGGAATAAATTGCATCGGTTTTTTGATTGGTGAAACGGTTTTTTTTTTTTTGATGCATCTCTGAATATAATTGATGATTCAAACATGTAATGAAAATAAATGGCTGCATTGTAGCGTCATGAGACAGAGCGGACAATGGTCAAGCATGATATGCCTTGATCCATTTTCCGTTGATGACCGCTTCCAGCTTGCCTCCGTCCACCTTAATGATCTTGTAGTAGCCAGTATTGTAAGCCTTGGTGACTGTGTAAGGATCTTCCCATTTCGGTGAGAATTTTGGTGCGGACATGTCTTGTTGGATGTGCTTGGCCGTTTTCAAAACCAAATCTCCCACTTTGAAAACACGTGGTTTCACAGTTTTGTTGTATGCCCTGGAAATTCTATTCCTGTACACCTGAGTGCATTCTTCTGCTTTATTTCTTCTGAAATCCAGAGTGTCTAACTCCGCTACTATAGAGTTAGAGGCTTCAACCTCGTTCCAGTGGATCCCGGTTGCCGCTGCAATCCTGGCTGATGGGATTTTGATCTCTGTTGGGAGAATTGCGTCCGCTCCGTAAACAAGTGAGTATGGGGAAACTCCAATGGGGATTCTGGGTGATGTCCGGTATGCCCATAATGCCATTGGTAATTGGTCATGCCATTCCCTAGGATTGTCGTGTACTATTCGACTGATGATCCAGATCAATGTTTTGTTGGTACTCTCAGCTTGTCTGTTCCCTTGAGGATAGTAGATGGTGGAGAAGACCTGTTTAATGCCATACTCTTCAAGTAACTCTCGTACCTGTTTATTGGCGAAGGGAGTGCCATTATCAGTGATGATATGCTTAGGCACACCAAAACGACAAATGATATGTTCTTTAATGAAAGCCGCAATTGTTGCTCCTGTAGTTCCTCGCAGGGGAATGGCTTATACCCATTTGGTGAAGTATTCTGTCGCGGTTATGATGTAATCGTGCTGCTTCGATGATGGCGGATTGATTTTCCCGATAATGTCCAGTCCCCAGCTGTAAAATGTCCATGGAATGCTTATCGAGTGCAAAGGGGTGGAAGGCGCGTGAACAAGGTTCCCATGAATTTGGCATTTGTGACAGCTTTGAACAAAAGCGGCTGCGTCATCCTCCATGGTCGGCCAATAGTATTTATCGTGTATCTGGAGAAACAGTTTCCTCTTCCCTTGATGTTCCCCTTCGTGTGTTTCCTTTAGCATGACTGGGATTTCTACCCCAGCCAGGCATCGTAATAGATCACCTCCGAAGCTCTTGCGATACAGGATCCCTTCGTGGAATACAAACCGCTTGTACTTTTGCTTTATCTTGATAGCATCCTTTTGATTGGCAGGAGTTGCTCCATCACGGAGATATCTAATGTATGGCTCTCTCCAGTCCCCAGTGTGGTTCACATTAAAAACTTCCAATTGATATGGCGGTGCTTGGCAATTTGAGCAGGACTTCTGAAGTAGTCTGGATTGAGTCTCCATCTCTGGCCAGTAATAGCCCAGGCGTTGAAGTCGTCGGTAAAGCGTTACCACCAGTGATTGTCCACAAATTTCATTGTGAACACGATTCAGCTGTAGTTGTGCTTCGTCATCCCAAAGACATCTTGATAGGGAACCATCCGGGTTTCGATAATACAGCATACCATGAAGCATGAAGAAGTTCTGCAGGGTTTTGAGACTGACCTTTCCTTGGGAGAGTGAGCTGTTGAGCTCTTGAATGATCGGAGTTCGCCAATCGTCAGTCTTGGTGTCTTTGTATTGTGATAGCCATGTCGATTCTATGGTTCTCTCTTTTCTTGTCAGGAGTTTCTTCCAAACCTTCGAACTTCAATTTGGAAGCCGGTGTTGCTAGACAATCGGCGTGTTTGTTGTTGCTCATCGACCAACATGGGTTATGGTTGCATCGGCAAAATAGTTTAGTAACCTTTGTGCTTGATCGGTATGGAGCTAGCGTTACTTCCTTGCTCCACACCAAATGCGTATACTCCATTCATCTCGATTCACCGGTAACTTGGAGTCACCTCTTATCTCCAAACGCGTGACTCCCGCTTGCTTAGCTATTGACATCCCTATGAGGAAGGCTTCATACTCTGGTTAGCCGAGTGTGAGTTGTTGGTACATTCAAGTCCGGCTTGAAGGAGTGTGAGAATACTTCCCAGTTGGAGATACTAATACCACGCCCGCTCCTACAGTATTCTGGCCATGAATGCTTGACCAAGTAAATGAATCACTCATTGCATGAAGTTGCAACTACATCTCAAGCTTGAACAATGCTCGAGCCGAAATCCAGCCCCGAAGTCGTGAGTTGAGCTCCACTAGGGGTAGCAGAGCCATCAAAATACAAGTCATCAACATTTCAAGATCAAGACGTTCTACGGTTTCTTATGAGAGAGTCGATATTAATCTCGGGTGAAAAGGCAGTGAGTACTCCCACCCCTTACTAATGGTTGATTTTCCTTTCTTAGAGATCATTAGAAAAAGATTCTTTTGTCCACACTTTTGTGGAGTCTCCAGATTTTATTTCTAAGGTTATCCTTCTTACCTACAACGTGATTTCTCTCCTTTATTCCCGCCTCGCACACATGAGAGACTAAAAAGCGATCTTTTTGAGTGCAATTATCATAAACCCTAATGGTGAGGCAGGTCGAGGCTTATGATCACACAATCCGAACTTCCTTTCATATGGTATGGTTATCGCTCAAAGACTTAAGGATGAGAAGTTTCTTTCGACATTAGCATGCGTAAAACCCTATGTCCTCATAGCTTCTTGGAGGCTTGAGACTCTTTTACACGAAGTTGGAGAAGGTTTGTGGGTACACTGCAAACCCTCACGAGACTACAACTCGTCCACTAGGACACCTAGCGCTTAAAGGCTTAGTGCATACGCTAAAATGCATTCGAGAGACTCGCGACGTGGGGTATAGTTAGGATTTCTTATTTGAGGACAAGTAAAAGTCGTTTGGGGTATTTGATGAGTGCTAAATAGTGCATATTTATACACCTTTTATTGGCTCGAGATATTAATTCTCGGCTTTGTTTTCAAGAATAAATATTTGTATTAATTAATTTTGTGTTTTTTAAATAAAGCTCCGAGGAGCCAAGGAGCGAAGAATTGGAGTCAACATCTGGGTTATAACTCAACAAGGAAGTTGACCATCGAACCCGCATCCCGAAGATAGCATCATTTCCAGTATCCCTCTCGACGCTTCCACACCAAATCGCCCCGAGTGCTGATCTTCCTCACCGAGATCGAGGTATGGAGACCCATACACCTATACCCCTATTCGATCGACCCATTCCTCCTTACTTCCTTCAGTGCGCATAACACCACCTCACCTCTCCTATCAAACACTATCATCAACCACTCATCATTTCATCTCGATTCAAACCCTAGGTTAAAGATAAATAGAGTTTACTACCAACTCCGCTGCAGTCACTGAGGTCGAGAAGTACGAGAGCCAACAACCGAGAATCTCCAATTACGCGTGACTCTAGCTGAGTGTCATTTAGGTTTAATTTGTGTTTTAATTTAGTGTGAGGGTTTGAGATGAAACCCTAATTCCTGATTGAAACTTTGTTGAATGTTCTGAGGATACAATGAATTAGATAGCTTCAATACTAAATACCCAATGAAGGGCTGGATGCATTGTAGTTAGGTCTCAACCGTGTTGAGTGTATTGCAGCTTCTTGCTTCTATTTTTAACACTAATTCCTTTGATTAGTTATACTTAATTAGATAACTAATGGTTACATCCTTACATTCTTTAGATATGTGATAAAATTGACAAATTATCCTTATTCACACAGACAAGAATAGCTAAACATAGTTAAACACACAACATGGTTTAGTGGTGAATTTGACCACCCCAAAGACACATTTGTTTTCAGTTATACCTTAGTTTAGGTTTATTCCACTCAATCTTAGCCGTGAGACATAAAACCCCGTTGTCACATTGTCACCAGTTAGCAAGCCTTAGATCACATATAAGAGATAGTCCTTGTGGGATACCAGCCTCCAATAGACGCCGTGCACTTGCGGATTATAACATGTAGGTCATAAATATAAACATCTTTAGAGGCCTACCAACGCCCGCTCCTACAGTATTACTGCTAGGGGTAGCAGAGCCATCAAAATACAAGAGCCACACTTCTTCTTCCAAAACAAAGATGTCTGGAAATTCTCCGGGAAGATCCTCGTGTAGCCCCGTAGTGCCTTCTCCAGGGGAATCTTTGCTAGTAAGTCTGCGATCGCTTGACCCTTGATAGCTCTAGGTGACGTACATGTTATGTCCAGCTCTGACATTTGGAGAAGCCACTTGCCTGTCCTTCCCGTCAAGACCGGCCTTGAAAGTAAAAACTTTGCAAGATCAGATTTAGACACGAGTATCACCTTGTTGGATAGTAGGTAATGCCTAAACTTTCGAATGGAATGGATCAAAGCTAAACATGCTTTCTCCGCTTTGGGATATCTGAGTTCAGCGTCTCTTAATTTTCGGCTGAAATAGTATATGGGACGTTCGATTCCCTCGTTGTCTTCTTGAGCGAGTAGAGCCCCTACGGCGGTGTCACTAAAGGCAGTGTAGAGACACAACGGCTTCCCTTGTACATGAGACTTCATGATGGCTGGAGATGACAGTATTCGTTGAATCTTTCGAAAAGCTTCCTGCTGGGTTGCGGTCCAAACGAAGCTGTCCCCTTTCTTCAGCAAGGGGGTGAATGATGCGGTAAGTTGGGCTAGACCAGGTATAAAACGTCGAATGTAGTCACCTTGCCCATGAAACTCTGGAGCTCCTTCACAGTTCGTGGAGGCGGCATTGTGAGGATAGCCTGAGTCTTGGACGGGTCTACCTTGATTCCTTCTGTAGTCACTTGGAATCCCAGAAATTTACCTGAGGAGACACCGAAAGCGCATTTCAAAGGATTCATCTTCAACTTGTATTCTCGACACCTCTCAAACACTTGCCGTAAGACGTTGGTGTGATCTGCTCGAGCCCTTGACTTGACCACGATATCATCTACATAGTATTCTACTTGTTTATGCATCATGTCGTAGAAGATTGCCGTCATGGCACGTTCATACGTTGCGCCGGCGTTCTTTAAACCGAATGGCATAACAGTATAGTAAAAATTGCCAAGAGGGGTTCGGAAGGCTGTCTTACTTGCATCGTGCTCATACATCCTTATCTGATTGTAGCCGCTGTAACCATCCATGAAGGAGAACATGCCGTGTCCGATGGTGGCATCTACTAACATGTCGATGTTAAGCAGAGGAAAGTCTTCCTTGGGGCAGCACTTGTTCAAGTCTCTGAAATCCACGCAGCACCGAATCTGTCCGTTTTTCTTCTTTACGGGGACCACATTAGCTAACTAGGTCGGATGATGAATAGGTCTGATGAAGCCAGCAGCTAGCAACTTCTGAATTTCGTTCTTCCATTTCGTGTATGAATTGCCTCGGAGATTGCTTGATTGGCTTGGATCCAGGTATGACAAGTAGGTGATGGGTGACCAATTTTTCGTCTAGACCGGGCATTTCCTCGTATGTCCAGGCAAACACATCTTGGTACTCCTCGAGTAGTTGGACAAGACTCGCACGTTCGTCCACGGACCAGTCGAACCGTAGAGACAGGCCGGGAGATTCTTCATTCCCGATGTTGCGAGTCTCGAGCTCGTCGGTTGTGGAGTTGGTGCCATCTTGTAGGTATCGCGGGCGTCCAATACCTCCTCTTGTGTTTCGTCGTTCTTGCGGCATTCAATTGGGCGGAGGCGGGTTCCGGTCTCCCGCATTGCTGCTAACAGCGGCGCGGTATATTGTCTTACCCTTCGATCACGGTTTGCCTCGAAAGTGTGTTCCCTTTTGGTGTGAGCATGGGTTGAAGCTTCCTGGGATAAAGATGGACGCCTCGTCGAGAAAAGGTGTGTCGTAGTGCTTAGCCCCCAGTGATGCAAGTCGGTCTTCTTCCTGGATTGAAGCCCACGTGGGTAGTGGGGTGCACATGACTTTGTCTGACCTTCCCTGCGGAGTTTCTTTTGGCTCGAACAGTTCTACTCCGCATATTGGTGCATACAGAGACAATGATGCAGGAATACGGATGACTTCCTCATTTAGCATGGTCTTCAGGAACTGGTGATATGTTGAAGGGATGCCCTTATTGTCATGAAGCCACGGTCTCCCTAGTATCATATGGTAGTCCGGCTCCTTTTCTATGACTTCAAATTTCACTTTTGACTGAACGGGTCCTGCTGATAAATTCAGATTGACATACCTGTATGTGCTGGTCTGGTTTCCTTCGAAGTCTGTCATTGTGGTGGGCTGACGTACAATCTTGCATGGGATAACCTTGGCTGTCCTGAGAGTCTTGAGAGTAATCACATTCGAAGATGATCCTGTGTCGATGAGGGCCCTCCTGAACTCTGAACCCTTGATACGTGCGGTAACAAGTAGGGCCCGGTTGTGACCTTCCTCTGCCATCATGTCGTCTTTTATAAATGTAACATTATTTACAGATGTTTCCGATGCAGTTAGGACTTCTGGACGTGAAGGAGTCAGGTGTACGTCCAGAGCTATTTTATTAATTGCAGCAAACGTCTCTGCCCGTTGATTCTTCGAGAGGTGCAAGAGTTCACACAAGCTTTCCACTAGAGATGCCGCTTCCTGATCCACTGGTCTCTGGTTCGCTTAATGTTGGAAATCTCCTGATCATTCCATCAGATACGCCGTTAGGAGGAGGGGTATCTCAATTGGAGGAACCATCAGGAGGATTTGAGACTGTCGAGGCGGTCCTAAGACCAACCATCTCGAAACTGATTGAATGGTATTGAATAAATTGACTTTACAACAGAGAGATTAACCTCCCACTGTGGTCGCCAATTGTTTATGGCTGAAAATTATTTCTGCCGGTTTTGGTAATTTGGGGTGTGTGGATGAGAAATGAGTCTAAACCTTAAACAAATGCACTGCACGTGAGTGCTTGTATATTCGAGAAATCAATCTGTGCAAATCCGTCCTAAACCAAGAAATGGCTGTTCCAGACTTGTTTCGGTCACAAAGTGAAGGAGATGGGGTTGATATTAGGGAGGGAAGCGAAGAAGGTGTTGAGATTATGAAGGTGTTGGATATGTATGACTTGTATCAGAAAGCTGAACTGGCTTGCAGGATGTAAGCTATCAGTTCCGGTGTTTGAATACGATTGTATCAACACTTGCCTCTGTTGTCTTGTCTTGCCTTGTTCCTCCTTTGGAAAATAGGGAGGAGAACCTATTTATACAAGTCTTTAAGCCTGACCCTCGTATCTCGTGGGAAGTGGAGAAAGTGGAGTGATGGAGTAGTGGAGTCGTGTGTTGGTGTCACACGACCAGTCTTGCCCACTTCTCCCATCATCACTAGCCGTCCATGACTTCCTGACACGTTCTTGTGATGGCACGTTGTGCGTTGCACGCTGTAAACAAATGAGACCAATACCCTAGTATGTATCCCCAGTTTGTGACATGATTGATGTCTCGAGTGTGTGGATCGTGGGACCCACAGAAAGTAGCATGTAATGCTAGATTAAATAACTAAGTTATTTAGGAAGTCGATACTTGTGAAGTATCGTGTGTATTCTATGCGAGTGTACCGCATCGAGTATATTCGGCGTGCATGAAGCATCGTTTGTTTGAGCGTCTCAAAATAGCCTCATGTCCAGCCTACTTCATGTGATGGTTTGGAGGTTGCGTAAGCAAGTCCTTCCTTGGACGACCACATGGTGTGGTAGAGTGACGAGTGGTGATCTTCATGACGCCTCACTGACCAATTAACTCTTGACCGGGGCTGTATAACCAAGCCGGTGAAGTTGGACGGACGAGATGATCTTTGAGACACTCATCTGCGACCGTTAGTGGAATTAGGTTTTTAGAAGAGGTGCGCAAGCACCACTTTTCAGCTTGGTCGAATCCAAGCTTGGGACACGATTTTGGCATGGCCGATCGGGCATGCGTGTAGACGGCATGCCGGTATACATGCCCATACCTCATTGTCCTGTGAAAGTGTGATCTGGACCGCTCAATTTTTCCAGCAAAGAGGAGCGGTCAGGATTGATTTACAACGGAAGTTTGTTGCCGCAAATGCCGCGCGTCATGCCTTCTTCAGGCACGCGTTTCGGGATGACCAAGCTTGGTCTGTCCCGACTGATTGGTTCGGCGTGTAGGTGGCAGGCTGGTGTTCATGCCTATACCTTACTTTCCCATAGGAACGTGATCTAAGCCACTCACTTTGTCCGGCGAAGTTAAGTGGTCGAGATCAGTTTGCGATTGGGAAGTGTGACCACGCTAGTTTGGGCGTGCGAATTGGAACGACCAGGCATGGTATGCCTTGGCCGATCGGGTATGGAGATAGATGGGTCCACGGTGATCATGTTGATGCTCACCGGACCTGCTCAGTCGAATCCTAAACCCTCCATTCGATCAGGAGAAAACGGACGTTTGCGATCAATGCAAACCCTAATTAGGGTTTTGTCAGCCGTGCGGCATGCCCACTTTGGGCGCACGATCTGGAACGACCAGACATGGTTGGTCCTGACCGATCGGTCATGTGTGTAGGCGGGCTTACAATGAGCGTGTTGACATGCTATGGGCCTTTTGGATCTACATCTACACCCTCCATCTATGCCTGCGAAGATGGATGGTTGAGACTGTTTTGCGACACATGTAATGTGCCGCAAACCCTAATTTAAGGTTTTTGTCCATATTGCTTTGGCTTGGACGGTTCGGCAAGCTATTCCACCCATTTGGGGAGGCCGACCATGAGGGGTCTGCGTTGGGTCGGTAGTGAATATTCCAATACCTGCTTGGGGTCATGGATTAGATCTAAGCCATCCAACCATGCTTGGTGAAGTTGGATGGTCGTGATCGTTTTTGAGACTGATATGGACAGTCCAGATTAAAATATGCTCAATCGGGCTAGTATAACACACCGAGAGTTGCAGCCTGTACGGGAATTTCGTATATGCTTCATTATTAATGCTTGGAGGTTCGTGTTGCTCTGCTGAGAACAACACTCAGTCGTCATGCCGCACCGATAATGAGTACAGGAAATACAAGGCTGGTCATGCATTAATTAATAATGCTATAAATTCACAGGTTATATGGGATTGTTGCCACATGCTCCAACCTGGATGAATTTCATGTGTTTAATTCACAGAATACTGGGATTGTTGCCACATGCTCCATCCTAGGTGAATTAGTAAAGTGAAGAAGTATTCATCACTTATTAATGGCTTTATCTTTTACAAGATGTTAGCGCATAATTTTGGCTTTTACGAATTTTAGCCTTAAATGAAAATCCACCATCAACAGCGAGTTAAACCCAGCTCGAAATATCAAATGTGTATAATTGAAGTTTATATAGCTATACGACTTTTGTCTCAAATAGGAGATAGAGTAGATAGATTTTTGAGTGATAGATGAGTTCAAGTCTCCAAATACCTTTTGTTGATGAAGTTTCACAAGCTCCCTTAGTAGTTCTTCGTCTTCAATCGATGAACGTCGTGAATTCTAATGCTCAACTACACTTTCTATCCTAATCCGAGACTTAGCTATAAGTAGACTAGAAATCAAGAATTATAGTTTTGACAACTAAACTTGACAAACAAGCTTGAGATAGCAACGCTTGCGAGTTCGACCGAGCAGTGCTCTAGCAATCTCTGCCTTTGTCAATTTTAGTGAAAAAACTATCAATACATATGGAATACAAAATAGATAGACTTTGTAGCTCTTAATCCAAATGCTTGATTTCCTTGGTTCTTCAACATTACTCGAAATCTTCGTCACTTCCAAGTACTCCAATGATTCTGAACGTTTTCAACTCAACATCATAGTTGTTGAAGAACCGTAGCTATAACAATGAGAAAACAGTAGCTCTCAATCATTGTTATACAGTGTCATAGTATTATTACACAACATCAAAGTTCAATTGTATCACAACTTTGACAACAATATTATGATGATATGTATCACTCCCCCTTAGTCAATACTTTATCTCACATGGAAAACCACTCCCCCTTACATGATGATCCGTAAACCATATGTATTTGTAGTGTGAACTACACATTAATTTCCCCCCTTTTTGTCAATAAAAATTGGCAAAGGTACGAAAACTAGTGGGATCCTAATGAAATTTTCATAGAGACACTTCATGACCAAAAGAGAACAACATATCAACTTGTTTAGATGCAATCATTTAGCCGAAACTAAATGCATTCATCAAGGAGTTTATAAAGATAAAAGATAACTCCTACAATATTCCACAACCGCACTCCCCACAAAGATTTGGCAATTAAGCACAAGTTCAATTAAGAACTCTCCCCCATATAATGTCATTCCCTAAAGAACAACAAGAGCGACCTTACTTTCACAAGAAACGAAGGATTTCTTTGGACATTAACATATCACATGAAACATTAATTTGTATCCAAAATACTCAATTAAATTAACCACAAGAGAACCCATGATTAATTTAATCGGAAATGCTCACATAAGAGAACTTACGGAGCCACACAATATTTACACAAAGATGTGAATCAGGGAAGACCAATACTGCGGAATAAACAAAGATTCATTCTATCTTTCATCATTATTTGCATAGAGACATAATGGACTTAATCTTTGTAAACAAAAGTTCATCCTATCTTCAATCAATATTTGCATAATGACATATAGGCTTAACTTTTGTTGTCAAAAGTTCATTCAATCTTTTATCAATATTTGCATACTTACATATGAAAGACATAACTTTTGACATATATGGGACAATCATAGTTCACGGACGCAAACACACATATCCCATAACAAGTTGCAATATATGAAACCATAACGATTAATACTGCAAAATCATCTTCCAAATAAACTTTAGAATTTAAATAAATAAATCTAAAAACATTGCAAGATGAAAATCATTGGAAATAGCTATGTGTAGTCACAATATTGGTTATTCCAAACCCTAGTTATCCTTCTTAAAACACAAGAATAAATTCTCATAAGAAGTTTCCTAGACAAAATAAATAAGAGAGGTGTAAGAGAAACTTATATACGGTCAGCAACCAAATAACGGACAAGGGAAAGTTCATCAGATGCTCTCTTCAGTTCGTTTTTCAGAAAAGCAAGGTTCCTTGATGCAATTTCAAGTTGTTCACATACGACCTCAAAGTCTTGAAGAAGATTACCAACCAATTGAAGAGACATATGGACTGGAAGATCTTTTTCATGATCAACTGCTTGAAAGCAAATTATGGAGATGGGTTCTTCGTGAAGTTCAAAAACCTTGGCATCATCAAATTTGTCTTCCTTTTTGCATCCTTCCATTGAGCACACCAAAATTCCAAGAAAAAGTCTTGACGTTACTAAACGAGTATATATCAAAATAAATCCTTGATATATATTTATAAGAGATTTTTCAAGGGAACCATAGGGTTACTTGTAAGCGTTCGCTAACGGGTCGGGTACACAGAGTTCATGGTTATGACTCAGAAATCAAAAACCAGGGAGCCAAAGGAGCTACTCGTTTAGAAGCATGTTTTTGAGAAGAAGAAAAAACAAGTTCTGAGCAAATGACAGGAAACTTTGGCTCATAAAGAGTATAACACAAGGTTGGAAATCAACTGTCATTAAGGAAGAATAAATTGAAGTTTTAATCAAAGCATCAGAAGAACAAACCACAACAACTGTACGGAGCAAGGCTCAAAAGAAAGATCAAAGCCAACAATAATACAACACAGACTATTTCAAGAAAGAAACAACTTCTTGAGAGTCATGTGTATCACCTTATGGTCTCAAGGAGGATACACATAAGGAAATGGTCACGTTGTAATTTGATGGTCATGAAGCTCATCAAGGGTATTGATATTTTCCTTTTCTCCTTCATGACAGAAAACATAAGTCTTATGAGTAACTTCAAAAGAATTAACAAGGGAAGGACAGAAGTTACCTGAAACAACTTCTTTTCTCGCCTTCTTGATCTTGCGCTTGAGACTGTTGATACAAGTCTTGAGTTCCGAAATAAGATTATTGAAGTGAATATAATCAGGAACACCCAATTTGGGAACAAGATCATTAGTGAGAGAGGAGTTTGAAGATTTTTTATTTCTTCGAAAACTTTTTATCTTTACATGCCTACCAGAATTATCAGTCATCCATATAACATTGTTCTTTTTATGATTGTAAGCAGAAGTTGTGTTATATTCACAATCAGGAATTGGCCCATCGCAACATTTTTCTTGATTATGAGATGGACTTCTGACTATACACTGAGAAGCAGGTTTGATTACTTCTTTAGACATCCATACAAGAATGTTATGGAGTTTTTCATTTCGTAAACGAAGATGACATCTCCTTTCGATGTGACCCTTTTTTCCACAATAATAACAATGGAATGAAATGTTTTTGACTGTTCTCCTATGACCTGTTTTTGAAGGTTGACACTTTTTGTCCTTAGGATCATAAGCTGCTGAAGATAGTCTTTCACTTTTGATAGCAGCGAAATTTTCACTAGGAAGTTTCCCATTAGCACAGACAAAATTGATCTTACCATCACTTGGAGCGTCTATTCCTTTATAGCCCAGACCACGTATATCATGATGTTCTTTACATGATCATAGCATAGTGGATAATTTTGTAGAACTAGCATTGATTCTTTTCATATTCTCTTCCAGTGATTTGACCTTATCAAGAGCAGCTAGATCAAACTCCAATTGTTTTTCTCTGGCGAGAAAGCTGATTTCTCTGTCATTAAAACATTTTTGTTGAGAGCCATATCTTGCTTCAGTTTCTGCAAGTCTTTCTTTCAACACAAAGATATTTTAACGAAGATTATCACATTCAGAATTTTTTGAACGCACATCTTCTTCACGGTCTTTAAGAAGAGATTGTAAAATTTTGTAACCACAATCATATCCCTTAAAGAGTTTTCTCAGTTTCCTGTTTTCTTGACAGAGAGGAGTCAGATATTAATCCAAGCAAGCTGTTGACCCTTTTTTCTTTATGAGATGACCAAAGAGATTGATATATTGTGAGACTTCCTCATCAAGATATTGTTCCTCTTCTGAATCACTTTCATCTGAAAGCTCATCTAACCGTTCATCTAGGCACTTTTCCCAGTTGAATGCAATTTCGGATAAGGGAGAAGATGTGAGAGATTTCTCGGGTGACTCAAGGATTTGAACCAAGTCAGAATGTTTCTGAACTGGTGATGCGTTGTCAGAGACATTATCGTCCATATAGTCAGATCGTTACAAACACAAACTTATGAGGTCTTAAATGTGTTTTCCTGCTCTGATACTAATTGAAAAAGCGGGGGTCTAACAACCACACCCAATATTTCGCTTAGCAATATGTATGAACAACTCCAATATAATTCCAAGAGAATCAACTAAATAGTCAGACTCAATCAATGGAAATATATGCAAGAGTTATATCTCTATTTCTCAATTCAATCCACAATCAAACAAATAGGAATTTGCGAGCCCGATTGAATATAAGAAATAACTTGGACGGTATCAAAAACCAATATCCAAGTGTCAATCAATTTAATAAACAACCAAAGGTTGGATTCCCAATTGATTGAACTTACGCACAACCTGTGATATTTCTATTATATAACAAAATATAATGCGGAAAAGAAATAACGCATACACTAGAAATTTTGTTAACGAGGAAACCGCAAATGCAGAAAAAACCCGGGACATAGTCCAAATTTGAACACCACACTGTATTAAGCTGCTACAGACACTAGCCTACTCCAAGTTAACTTCGTACTGGAATGTAGTTGAGCCCTAACCAATCTCACACTGATCAAGGTACAGTTTCTCTCCTTACGTCTCTGAATCCCAACAGGACTCTACGCACTTGATTCCCTTAGCTGATCTCACCCACAACTAAGAGTTGCTACGACCCAAAGTCGAAGACTTGATAAACAAATCTATCTCACACAGAAAAGTCTATTGTATAGATAAATCTGTCTCCCATAGATAAACCTATGAGCTTTGTTCCGTCTTTTGATAAATCAAGGTGAACATGAACCAATTGATATACCAGACTTATATTCCGAAGAACAGCCTAGAAATATCAATCACCTCACAATAATCTTAATCTTATGGTAGCGAAACAAGATATTGTGGAATCACAAACGATGAGACGAAGATGTTTGTGACTACTTTTTATCTTGCCTATCGGAGAATAAATCTCGAGCCAATCTTAGAGAAGATAGTACTCAATACGATAGAAACTGCAAGATCAGATCACGCAACTACAAAGAATATAGTTGGGCATGGTTTCACAATCCCAATGAAATATTTAAGTCGTTAACATACAGGGTTTCGTGAAAAACCTAAGGTTAAAGGAGAATCGACTCTAGTCGCAACTAGTATCACACAGGAGGTGTAGGGATTAGGTTTCCCAGTTGCTAGGTTTTTCCTTTATATAGTCTTCAAATCAGGGTTTGCAATCAATGTTACCTTGGTAACAAATCATTTAGTATTCACCATTAGATGAAAACCTGATTAGACTCAAGCTAATGTCTTTCAACCGTTAGATCGAACTTAGATTGTTACACACAAATAAAATGTACCTTCATTTAGATATGAGTAACCGTACCTAAACGTGTACACCTTGTTGGCTCAACAATAGTTAACCGAAGTTAGCCATATGAACACTTTCATATCAACCTCATTTATCTTAATAGTTCAAATGACTCAAATGAAACTAGTTCCAGAGTTGTTCAATTGTTTATATTCTCATAGAATATACAAGACATAATAGAAGCAAAATCGATTTTGATTCACTCGAATCAAGTCATGAACATTATAGACACAGTTTGCAAAAGATTGCATTCCTTATTATATAAATGTATTAGTTCATGAACAAACCGATTTTAGAACATCATCCACTTAGGTATGCATACGGGTACGCGTACCTAAGTAGCCGTACTAAGTTTGGGTTTCGCCAGTAAGCGAACTTGTACGCATACCATCCGAACTCAGCAGAAAATCCCGGACTTGAACCTTACGCCAGTACGCGTACCGGTACGCATACCAGGTTCCTGGACTTCACAAACCAACCAGTACACATACGGGTATGCATACCATGGTTCCTGGACATGGATTACATATATGCAAGTACGCATACTATGCTTAAATCTAATTGTTCTAAACTCTCATTTCAACCATTGAAGCATTCTTGGAAGACGGGAATAGCTGTCTCACACAAACTATTAGCTTCAAAGCAATTTTCAAGTGATTAAATGATTAATATGAAACATTTCGAGTCTACATTAAATGACTGTCTCACACAAATCATGTAAGATGTTACCAGGTGATTTTCACATTATCATCTTTTGACTTTCGTCAATAGTAGAAGATGAACTTGGTTAAAGCGAAAGCTTACCAACACATATTTTGAGAAATATGTAAGCGAGTTAAACTCAACTCGAAATATCAAATGTGTATAGTTGAAGTCTATATAGCTATACGACTTTTGTCTCAAATATGAGATAAAGTAGATAGACTTTTGAGTGATAGATGAGTTCAAGTATCCACATACCTTTTGTTGATGAAGTTCCACAAGCTCCCCTTAGTAGTTCCTAGTCTTCAATCGATGAACTCCGTGAAGTCTAATGCTCAACTACACTTTCTATCCTAATCCGCGACTTAGCTATAAGTAGACTAGAAATCAAGACTTATAGTTTTGGCAACTAAACTTGACAACAAGCTTGAGATAGCAACGCTTGCAAGTTCGACCGAGCAGTGCTCTAACACCAAGCTTTTCTCACTAGACATGGGCACTAGGTAGACCTTGAGAGAATACACAGATCGGTGGGTGAAAATCTTCCAATCAATAGGGAAATTCGATCCCATAGTCACCATCAATTGCTACAAGTATGGCCTTGATAGACAGTCCCGAATATTCGAGGAGTTGTGTACTATCAACCCACCCATATAGAAAGAAGTAGAGCTCAGGATCACCCAATCCAAGTACATTCAACTAGAAGAAATGCAGCTGGACAACCCCATGAACGTTGGGAAAATCTAGGGGACAACCGCACATCGCACTCACTCCGTATAACCGTCAAACGATAAGGGAAAACAACCTGCGGAGCCAGAGCAGCATGGGGACGATAAGCGATCTCGTCGTAAACGTGGGTCATTCGGGGTAGAAAGAGGGCTTTAAGGACCGTGTTTTCACTAAGTTAAACAAAGGTGTGGAGTAGATTCTGAAGGATATCCAGAATCGAACAAATTTCAAATGGGCGTTCACAAAGGGAAAGTATCCAGAAAAAGTAAAAAATAACAAGGAATACTGAGAGTACCATGCGTTCTATATGCATACCACTGATCGATGCAAGAACTTAAGGAACGTGATCCAGGACATGATAAACAAAGTAATCTTACATGAATACATCGATTTGACTACGACCACCACGACTAATATAATGGACAAGCAAGTCCGCCTCCACAAAGGGGGAAAATTGTCAACATTATATCGCATGTTATGAAAGCAGAATCGACTATGGTAGCCGACTTGAACCGAAGAGTTCGCGAAAGAGTCATGGACCATGAGATCTTCAATATCAGTGATAGGTTGTCAGAACCATGGAAAGATTGGATGGCCACACCGTCGATCTTCTACAGTGAGGATGTGGATCAAGACATCGAAACTCACAATGATTCACTTGTCCTAACTCTCCCAGTAGACGCATGTTAGTGCACTGCTTGGTTGAACCCACCAAGCGTTGGTATGTCAAGTTTGGTTGTCATATTTATTTTAGGCTACAAACGATAGAAATATTGTGCTCTAGTTACTCACAAAGATCTGAAGATGGATTGAAGACAATAAAGACATTATCCTTCAGCTCGAGGTTTGTAACTATAGACTTGACTTGCTCCATTCCTATCTTGTTTCTTTCAAGTCGTGCTATATTGAAAACATAACATGTGAAGCTGTATATACTGTACATATTATATATAATACTCTAGTGGATAGACACGATCATAACAGTATGGTCATAATATTAAGGAATGATATTACGAAGTATAACGCTTATCTTTTGAACTTCGTAGTTATGACATCGACATAATTTGTATATAGTTTTATGATTATGTGAATGGGTGTATGGTGAAAATTTCATCCTAGGAAACAATGTTTTATTATGTATGGTAGAACAGATCGTAACTCGGGTTATGTATCTTGGTATAACTGACCACAATGCCTAGACTTATGATTTGGTATGACCATTGGTGTAACCGATCCTTGTAATTTGTGTAATCGATCCTAGTGATTGGTGTGACCGATCACAAGTAGATACCATATATAGATGTAACGATCCTACCTAATTATTTTTATAACGTAGTACTGGTCCGTACCTGATTACTTTTATAAGGTAATTGGTGTAGCCGATCCTTGTAATTGGTGTGACCGATCCTGGTAATTGATGTGACCGATCATAAGAGGGTGTGTGACCGATCCTTGTAATTGGTATAACCAATCCTACCTGATTATTTTATTGGGTAATATCGATTCCTACCTGATTACTTTTATAAGGTAGAACCGATTCCCTTAAACTTCATGATGCCAACACACTTTGAACATGAGCATTAACTATTATCATTTCTTGTTCAAAGATATTCCTTGGTACTCAAGGTGATCTTGTGCCGAAATAAATTATCATAATCTTTTAATTAAGTGTAGATGGTAGATTTTCGACAAAGGCTAAAATCGTAAACCCATACTTATACGTATTCCTGATCCAGCAATCACATAAATATTGAGGCTCATGTCTCTTATCGGAAGCATGAAAGATCATGCTATAAGAATCTCTGACTGAGAATACTGTCTCTCATAGTATATATATATATATATATATGTAGTCTCTCAACTGAGGCAGCGGCATATCTCACGAATACTGAGCAATTTCAGTAATTACTTCTATATAGAATCAAAAGATTAGACGGCTCCTAGACAGCTAGCCTGCTAGTATAGAGCAATAACGGGATGAAACAATGTTTTCCCTAACTATATGAAAGAAAATATTACGCTTCAACAAGCTCATATCACGCAATTTCTGAATAATTAATGCTCCTAGATGATTGTGCTAGTATAGAGCCATTAATTAATTATTCTCGAAATCAATAGATTCATTAACTGAATCCCTGGAAAATATTCAATATTTTCATAATATTTCGTTACTTCAATTTATGGTTCTTCTCGTGAGAATTCCATGGGTTAGTAATAAATATTCAACACACGGGCATCTGAGTTACCTTTGAGTAAGCCCCGACCAAAATGGTGTAAGTGTACTCAACGATGATGCACTAACAATCACCGCACGAACAAGTATTTCAAAATACGACGAGACGATGAACCTATGCAAATAGGAAAGAAAATAATAAAATAATAGTCAAGGCGCTAGGGGACTGGCTCACCGGCCGGCCAGCCATGCCGTGACCAATCCCACGCCCAAATTCTATATTTTATTATTTTCCTTGATCTCATGAAAATCCTTTCATTTGAACAAATATCATTCGTTTTGAGGAAACTCCTCAGTTTCATGGTGTTTCCTTCACACTGAGGAAATAATATAAAATTAGGGAAAATATTGTGGGGTCGTGATTATTGGCCAACCGGCCATGCCTTGATCCCGGCCGGCCCCACACCTCATGGTTCCTCATTATTTTTATTATTATTTAATCTCATGAAAACTCCTTAATCTCATGATATTTCTTTGATCCCATGAAAAATAATATAAAATTAGGGAAACCCGTGGGACCGGCCATAGTCGGCCGGTCATGCCCTAGCTGGCCCCACACGTCTTATTTTATTATTATTATATTTTTCATGTTTCCTTAATCCCATGAAATTCCTTGATTTCATGATGTTTCCTTCAAATTATGAAAATTCTTCCAAATTTATGAAAATTCCTTCAAATCATGAAATAATACATAAAATAAGGGAAAACTCACGGGACCGGGCCCTAGCCGGCCAACCATACCTAAGCCGGTCTCACATGCCCTTATTTTATTATTCCTAATATTTTGTTTCCTTCATCTCATGGAAACTCCTTGGTTTTAACAAACTCTTTGGTTTTATGATATTTCCCTAAAATCATGAAAAATATTATAAAATTAAGAAAAATACCGTGGGACCGGGCTCCTTGGCCGGCCGGTCATGATTTGGCCTTAGCCGGTCCCACACTTCACGATTCCTTCATTTTCTAATTATTTTCCTTCATCTCATGAAGGTCTTCACGGTTTCAGCAAAAATCTCTGATTTCTTCATATTTTCTCAAAATGTTGCTCAAACGCACACCAGAAAATATCAAAATTCTCATAACTGAGATACAAACACTTTGATGACGTGAGCATGTTACCTTGACCGACCAGGGTTGGCTCTTTGGCTTGCAAGAGGCCGGTCCCATGTATTTTGACAATTTTGACCTAATCTGCGCAATTGCACGTATTAGGTCCAAAACTCTTCCAAACAACTTGGAACTTCATAAGACGATCAATATTCGATCCCGTGACTACTTAGGGCAGGTTTCATGACCCCTTGGTCGGTCCTTCACATCTTCATAATTAATTAGGTTTTATTACCTAAGGTTCAGACGAGCATTATTTTAATAAATGATTAAACCAGCATTTAATCATCCTTTCATCAAATCAAATGGTCTTCAGGAGACCTTGATATTTGCTCACATGAGCATCTTGGCACTACATGGTTGATCCATAATCCCATGTAGCCGGTCCCTCCTTCACTCCGTGGTTAATTTACAATAAACCATCAGTTAATCATCAATTAATCAAATTAGGGTTTTGAGTCCAAGGTTCATAATCCCAGATTCAAGCGCTAATAATTTTACGTTGATCCCGTGATCAACATTTTATTTATCATACTCGGTTCAATTGACAATATCTTATTTGGTCATGCTACCAATAATTCATCGAATGAGCAACATTTGCTCAGATGAGTAATATTTGCTCAAACCAAGGAATACTGGTTCAACTATCAATATTCAACAATTCATCGAATGAGCAATATTTGCTTATGATAGATTATTCACGTATTATATCTCTGTCTCAACAAACATGTTCAATTCATGAGTCTCAGAACATTTCCAAATCACGTTCAACTCAACAAAACAAGGACTCATAGTCCCATGAAGTCAGCAACTGACTAACTAAATACACGTCTGCCTTGCAGACTCCACAAGCACATGAGACATCAATCGTGTTATATGGGGGGATATTAACTAGGGTTTTGGTCTGGCGGTCTACGGCACGTGTGTTCATACACACGGTGAGAATGTGAGTAAGTCGTGCAATCATTTGAAGGAGTTAACAAAGTAGTGGATGGAAAATCAACCAAGTCTCCGCACGTTGAGCAACTGGTTTTAACACGATTTCCACTTCCCATTCTTTGATTCCATCAACTTTCACACTTCATGAGATCATGGTGTTTTCAATTCCAGCAATATAAATAAATCTCTGAATCATGATTGAAACAAGGAAAATCTCAGGTCAAACCGACAACACGAGATTAACAATCCAACTCTCAACAGAGCAAATTCAATCATTCAGAATTTATCTTATTTTTAGAATACACAACAAACCTACCATCTTCAATCACCATTGATCTCACACATTTCTCAGCTTCCCTCCTACAGACCGACCCATCCTCTCTTGTGACCGAATTTACTATGGAACGGCCATTGTCTTGGTTTAGGCCGGAGTACTACAGATTGATCTCTAGAATTCAAAGCACTCCCTTCTTGCAGTGCATCTGTGTGAGGTTAAGCATTTCGCTCGGTTCAAGGAGTCTCCTCTGTGCGATCATCTCCTCAATTCCGTAAAAACCAGCGAATCGTTTTCCCCATCTACAGATTGGCGAACACAATGGGAGATCATTCTCTCGGTTGCAATCTCAATTCTCACAAAGATGGTCGGTCTCAGATCTAATTCAGTTACGCAAAACCCAATCCAGAATCCTTCAAACGGCGATGTTCCTCCTTCTAACACTACGTCTGACAACACGGAAGGTGGAGAAGTCCCAACTCTAACTGAGTTGACACGAGTCTTAGACATCCACACCAGGAACATGGATCTGATGAAAGATACAATGAACCACATACTCGACTTTCTCATTAAACTGACGTCCGAGTTAAGTGGAATCTCCGCTTCAGAAGTCCCAGCACTGGGGACTAACTCGTCACATGGTGACCCTCAAAATAACAGTTTCACTACTTATGAGAAGCCGGTGGACCAGGAGGTTGCACAGTTAGTTGAAAACTTGTGTGAACTCTTACACTTTTCCAGAAAGCAACGAACAGACATGTTTGCTGCGCTCAACCAGATATCATCTGACGTGCCAGTAGCTTCATTATCTCCAGCAGTCGAAGGAATGACCATGATGTCTGAGCATTCGACAACAACATCACTTTCGGAGAAGAAGACCGTGGCAGACTAAAGACATAATCGAGCCCTGTACGTGACCGGCTTCATCAGAGACTATGAATTCAAGAGAGCCCTCGTTGACACGGGCGCTTCTACAAATATTATCACTATGAAGACTCTCAAATCAGCCAGGTTTCCACAGAATAAGATTGTCCGGCACCCCATCCTAATGACAGGCTTTGAAGAAAGTCAGATCCATACGTACGGATATGCATACATAGATTTGAAGGTGGGGCCTATTCAATCAAAAGTGAAGTTCCAAGTGATCGAACAAGAGCCAGATTATCACATGATACTTGGACGTCCATGGCTCCATGATAACAAGGTGGTTCCTTCAACGTACCATCAATGTATGAAGGCTCTACTCAACAACAAGATTGTTCGCATCTCGGCTTCATCATCTCCTTATGCTCCTGTCCATGATGCTGAATTCCTTGAATCTCAAAAGAGTGTCCCGGAGCCTCCAGGCAAAGTTTACAGCACTCCACTCCCAAGTTGGAAGACTATTGAAAAGGTCGCTGATAAGCCATCATCCTCAGATGCTAAGGTGATCAGATCATTTGCCACAGCGTTAAAACGCCGTAAAGACCAGGTTTCAACTCCAAGGTCGAACTTCATAACCAGCCACGAAGCGGAGGGGAGAATCGTTTATCGCCGACGAGAAGATTAGCAATTAATCAGGGATAACGATGAAAAGTCTCCCCACCCCGAAGAATCATGCCAGAACGAACCATCACTCGAGGAAAAGGTTCAGGATGCCCCACGAAAATTACAAGACGGTACTGACTCTACCACTGACGATCTCGAAACAATCAACATTAGGACTGAGGATGATCCAAGGCCGATCCTGATCAGCTCAGCGCTGTCATCAGAGGAACGGACGGAACTGATAAAGCTATTAAAAGAATATCAAGATGTCTTCGCCGGGACGTACGAAGAAATGCCAGGTCTAGACGACAAATTGGTTACTCATCATCTGCACATTATTTCTGGCTCCAAAGCTGTCAAACAACCGCCGAGACAGTTCAGACACGAAGTCGAAGAACAAATCAAAGTCGAGATTCAGAAACTACTAGCAGCCGGGTTCGTCAAACCTATTCAACATCCAACACGGCTAGCAAATGTTGTTCCTGTCAAGAACAAAAATGGTCAAATCAGATGCTGTGTTGATTTCAGGAATCTAAATAAATGATGTCCGAAGGATGATTTTCCTTTATCCAATATTGATATGCTCGTTGATGCAACCAGTGGTCACGGTATGTTCTCATTTATGGATGGTTATAGCGGATACAACCATATCAAGATGTACGAACACGATGCTAACAAGACTGCATTCCGCACTCCTATCGGGAATTTCCACTACACTGTGATGCCCTTCGGATTAAAGAATACCGGTGCTAATTATCAACGAGCCATGACTGCTATATTCCACGACATGATGCACAAGCAAGTGGAAGATTATGTTGATGATGTGGTGGTGAAATCGAAAACTCGAGCATCTCACTTAGAAGTCTTAAGACAAGTCTTTGAAAGATGCAGAGAATACAAATTAAAGATGAACCCTCTGAAGTGTGCATTTGGTGTCTCATCTGGGAAATTTCTAAGATTCTGGTCTGAGAAGGAATCAAAGTTGATCCGAGACAAGACGAAAGCTATTACTACCATGCCTCCTCCACGCACTGTGAAAGAACTCCAGAGTTTCATGGGCAAGGTAAATTATATCCGACGCTTCATTCCCGATTGGATCAACTCGTTGCTTCGTTCACCCCCTTACTGAGGAATGGAGCAAGTTTTACATGGACGACCGCTCAGCAAGAAGCATTCCAGAAGATACAACAGATACTGTTATCACCTGCTGTCATGAAGTCACCGGTGCAAGGACGACCGCTGATACTTTACATAGCTTCTAGTGATGTCGCTATCGGAGCACTCCTGGCTCAAGAAGACGACGAAGGCACCGAACGACCAATCTACTACTTCAGTCGTACAATGCGAGATGCTCAACTTCGGTACCCAAAGGCTGAGAGAGCATGTCTGGCATTAGTGCATGCAATTCAGAAATTCAGGCACTATTTACTATCTAGCAGGGTCGTGCTTGTTTCTAAAGCTGACCCTATAAAGTTTCTACTATCAAAGCCATCCTTGATAGGAAGACCAACAAAATGGCTACTCCAAATGTCAGAATTTGACATAGCGTGTACACCGCCTAAAGCAAACAAAGGCCAAGCAGTTGCAGACTTGCTCGCTGCTTTTCCATGAGAGGATACAACAATGTTACATGAATATGTGCCTGGTGAGTTTCCAGATATCCTAGCTATTAAAGAAGAGACGTGGCTTTTATACTTTGATGATTCTTCCACCCCTAGCAACGACACTGGAGGAGCAGGCATAGTGTTAGTCTCTCCATCCGGCGAAGTCTTCTCACATTCATTCAAGCTGGATTTCCACTTCACCAACAATTCAGCAGAATACGAAGCCTTCTTACTAGGATTGTCCCTAGCCAAGCAAGCAGGAGAAACGCACCTCGAGATAAGGGGAGATTCAAAACTACTGGTAAATCAAATGAATGGAACATACTCCCTTAAAGAAATCACCCTTGCTCCATTCGGGACTGAAGCTCAACGGCTTTTAACCTACTTCGTTAATGCAACGATTGTCCATACTGGACGAACCAACAATAGGAATGATGACTGCCTGGCAACTCTCGCTTCTAAGCTGCAATTTGAAGGAATAGTGAAAACTATCACTGTACAAAGGCGCGCTGTTTCATCCACATGGCTCGCTCAAGTCGAAGACATTCAAGTAGATGATTGGCGAGCACATATTATTCATGAATTGAGCAGTTCTCTTTCAGAAGGGAAAATCAGTCTCAAGGAATTAAAGAATTATCTCTTACTTCATGGAGCGTTATACTATCGAAACTCTGATGGGTCATTATCACGATGCCTTGGAAATGGCGAAGCGGACGAACAACTCAAGCGCATACATGAAGAAACATGCGGGCAAACACTGCTGGTAACACTCTACAGAAAGCTTCAAAGAATGGGATACTATTGGCCTTCCATGGAAGCTCAATCAAGAATTCTGTAAAAGTCCTGTCCCAATTGTCAGACGCCTCCTCATCACTTAGAAGCTCTGACAGCCCGTCACACTGGGGACTGGAGGGAACCTTATATCAAATGTCTCCGGGACAATGAATTACCGTCAGAAAAGTAAGAAACCATCAAACTCATTCAACGGGCTAAGAGATTTTTCTTTCTTGATGGAATCTTATACCGCAAAAGCTTTGGTGGAAACTTGCTGAGATGCTTAACCGAGCATGAAATCCCAACGATTTTAAAAGAGATGCATGATGGAGAACATCAAGGAAAAAGAAAATTGTTTCTCCAGATTCATGAGAAATATTATTGGCCAACCATGGAAGACGATGCAGCTGCACACGTTCAAAGGTGTCATCAATGCCAAGTTCATGGTAACCTCATTCACACTCCTTCTCTTCCATTGAATTCTGTGAATAGTCCATGGCCTTTCTATAGCTGGGGACTGGATATCATCAGGAAAATCAATCCAGCATCTTGAAGCAGCATGAATACATCATCACTGCAACCGAATATTTTACCAAATGGGTTGAAGCTATTCCTCTTCGAAGCACCACTGGAGTCACGATTGCAGCCTTCATCAAAGAATACATAATATGCAGATTCGGTATTCCTAAACACAATGTCACTGATAACGGGACTCCTTTTTCCAACAAGCACGTGACAGAATTGCTCGAGGAATATGGCATCAAACAAGTTTTCTCCACGCAATATTATCCCCAAGGAAATGGACAAGCAGAGAGTACCAATAAAACTATGATCCGGATTCTCAGCCGAACAGTCCATGATAATCCTCGAACCTGGCATGAACAGTTACCTATGGCTTTATGGGATTATCGAACCGCGCCAAGGAGTTCGATCGGGACTTCACCATATTCTCTTGTTTATGGGGCCGACGCCATACTGCCGACGGAAATCAAAATTCCTTCAGCACGGATTGCAACATCCAGTGGAATACGATGGGACGAGGCCGAAGTGTCCAACTCAAGAGTTGTTGAACTAGACATGCTCGAGTCGAAGCGAGCTAAGGTGGAAAAATATTTAGAAGCCTACAAATAAAGAATCGCCATAGCCTACAACAAAATGGTAAGACCTCGAACGTTTCAAGTAGGAGATCTGGTATTAAAGACTGCAAAGCATATTCAACAAGACATGTCCGCTCACAAGTTCTCTCCGAAATGGGAAGGACCATATGTAGTTATCAAAGCAGTATCTAGCGGATATTACAAAATCTTAAAGATTGATGAAGGAGTGGAAGGAAATATAATCAATGGTAAATGGCTCAAAGCATATTACGCCTGATCCATGAAAACAATTATCTTTTCACCATTTCAAAGCATTTTTAAGAATGTAATTTATATTCCTCCAAAGAGCGTGCAAAATGCTCCTTTGTTCATTAAATATTTCATAAATGAACAAAATTTCCTCATAACATGATCAGTTATTCCACCTAAGAAAAGCCTGAACCTACTCAAAAAAAAAAAACAATAATCATAAATACTCACTCAAAGTAAACCATCCAGCAAAGAGTAATTCTTAAAAACAGCCATGTCAAGCTTCTTTTGAAAGTTCCTGGTCTTCACCTTCAAATCCTGGACAGCTTTCTCAACTCTCGCCGACTCCAAGGCAAGTGCCTTCTCCTCATCCAGAAAAACAGTTGTAATGGAAATTGCTTCTGCAGCGGCCGCTGCACTGTCAACCTTGATCATCTCAAGCCGACGACGAAGCCAACTTACATTGAACCTCAAGGTCTCACAGTTCGATATCATACCATCCCACCTGTGAAGGTCACGATTCTTAACATCTTGCAGATTCGTCTCCATCATCTCTTCAATAATTGGTAGAACCCCAGCGAATGTAGTCAGGAGGGTCGGCAAAAAGTCTCTCCACACCTCAGTGGTGGCAATGTGACCATATCGTCTCCAAATCTTGGAATACAAAGACGCATGACATTTGGGAACCACAAAGCCGCAAACTATTTCATTGCCCGGGAAATTATTGATCATGGGAGTCTCAAACGGGAGTCCAGCCGTTGGGTAGTAAGTTCCAGTCCCGACCTTCACGGAGTTAATAGAACTTTTGTCGACGTCATCATCATCGGTCACAGACTTTCCATTCCTCCTCTTTCCGGCATCAACAACAACATGCACATCAACCTGCAGTAAAGAAATCTTATTTTCATATGAAAATTGGATAAAACCATCGAGTAATACACCACTTGAAAATCATGGAATTACTCACGGATGCGCCGACTTCAGCATGAGTTGATCTATATCGAGCGGGGGCTCTAACAGTCCGCTTAGGTCTCGAATTATGAGAAGAAGACGGATTCTTCTGATTATCCTGCAACGAATTATTTTCCTGTGATCAATAACTCTGATCAAATGGAGATGAAATAAAATACACAACTTACTGAGACGGACGCTTCTACTTCATGCTTCGGCGAGGTTCATTCGAGAGAAGAAATGCTAGTCTTTGGACATAGCGAAACGGTATGATAATCAGGATTTCCTCCGCGACTCAGGATTAGAAGAAATATTTGCGCAAATGCTAAACCCTAAGTCCTGTGGATATATACAAGATACAGTGGATACTTATCTTCTGCAGATAGTCAAATTCCGTTGCGGATTTTACTGAAACCCTAAGATTCAAGTAAGATCAATACTGAAGATGCGGAGAAAAATAACTAGGGACTGACGGGATTGATGGAAGCTGCGCACGGTCTACAAAGATTTGCGTGTGATACGTTTTATTATCACGTAACTTATCTTAGTATTTTCGCAAATGGAAATCGCCAAGGCAAGTCGAAAATGATCGTGATGAATTTTGGGGCATGGACATTGGTCCATTCCATTCAATTTGGGAAGAATCAACATTCACAAAAGGGTTTCTCATTCGAAAGAAAAAATCCTAATCCAAAAGAAAACTGTTTAGATCATCAAAGAAATGTCTACTACGAGGATAAAAAAAAACATTCAAATGTTTAAATAAGATCACGAGCAAGGCTAATCAGAGTCATCCGCATCGCCGTCTTCATCATCATCATCATCCTTCTCATCATCTGAAGGATCCTCTTCAGACTCTTTCTCGGAGTCACTGTCCGAGTCAGAAAATTCTTCTTCTTCGTCATCACCCTCTATCGCATCCTGTAGATCTTCATCGTCACGTTCAGCTTGGAGATCAGCCCTAACATGTCGTTCAATCTCCCTGTGTGGAGAGTATGACCTATCCTTGCGTGTTGTAGAATCCCATACGAGCTCTTCTTCTTCATCCTCAGCATCTGAATCTGAGGCCATACCATAAGGACGGGATCGGAGTCTTTCCTCGGCTCTTTGCCTTTTCCACTCAATTCAACGCCTTTTCTTTCGATACTCAGCAAGTATCTCCTCATTTTCTTTCCTCTTCAAGAGCTCTTCACGATCAGCTTTCAGTTTATCAAGAGACCTGCTATTTTCCAATAAAGCACGATCTATGCTTGCACAAGCTTTGGCCTCAGAAATCCTTGAATCCTCCTCGGAAGAGCTGGAAGAATAATCGCTGCTGGAAGACACCATTATCTGGAACCAGAGGCACGGAGTTATAGATGCGCATATGTCAATTCCACAAAATGGTAATCCTCAACTCTTACCTTTTTACGATTCCACTAACAATAGTGATCACAACGTAAGAGTTAAACACTTCAAAAACTTGCTCGCCTCTTCGAACCTATAAAAGACGAGCAAGAAACTCAGATTTTTCATAGAATCATGAATATTTACACTGCATGAACATTCATCATGGAATGATGAAAATTGAAATATTATTTCATCGTAAATAATGGTTTACTTCTCAAAACTCAAGTTTTAATTTATATTTATATATAAAATATATATATATATATATACATAACGTGATTAATTCAAGTAAATAAAAAAGATGTTTTGAGATGAGTAAAGCTCATGAAAATAAAATCCGTGGGATATCCTACGGTTTCATAAAAAAATACATATCCATGAACATGCCATGGTTGTATAAAAAAAAAATAATTTTTTTTTCCTTCATACGATCGTCTTTCTTTGAAACGAAGGTTTATTTCGGTTCTGTGAAAGCTCACATCTTTTCAAGGTGAAGTTTTGGTCTTCATGAAAGCTCATAAACAAAACTTTTATCACTAGACACAGGTGTAAGCCCCGACCAAAATGGTGTAAGTGTACTCAACGATGATGCACTAACAATCACCGCACGAACAAGTATTTCAAAATACAACGAGACGATGAACCTATGCAAATAGGAAAGAAAATAATAAAATAATAGTCAAGGCGCTAGGGGACTGGCTCACCGGCCGGCCAGTCATGCCGTGACCAATCCCACGCCCAAATTCTATATTTTATTATTTTCCTTGATCTCATGAAAATCCTTTCATTTGAACAAATATCCTTCGTTTTGAGGAAACTCCTCAGTTTCATGGTGTTTCCTTCACACCGAGGAAATAATATAAAATTAGGGAAAATATTATGGGGCCGTGATTATTGGCCAACCGGCCATGCCTTGATCCCGGCGGGCCCCACACCTCATGGTTCCTTATTATTTTATTATTATTTCCCTAATCTCATGAAAACTCCTTAATCTCATGATATTTGTTTGATCCCATGAAAAATAATATAAAATTAGGGAAACCCGTGGGACGGGCCATAGCCGTCCGGTCATGCCCTAGCTGGCCCCACACGTCTTATTTTATTATTATTATTATATTTTTCATGTTTCCTTAATCCCATGAAATTCCTTGATTTCATGATGTTTCCTTCAAATTATGAAAATTCTTCCAAATTTATGAAAATTCCTTCAAATCATAAAATAATACATAAAATAAGGAAAAACTCACGGGACCGGGCCCTAGCCGGCCAACCATACCTAAGCCGGTCTCACACGCACTTATTTTATTATTCCTAATATTTTGTTTCCTTCATCTCATGGAAACTCCTTGGTTTTAACAAACTCTTTGGTGTTATTATATTTCCTTAAAATCATGAAAAATATTATAAAATTAAGAAAAATACCGTGGGACCGGGCTCCTTGGCCGACCGGTCATGCTTTGGCCTTAGCCGGTCCCACACTTCACGATTCCTTCATTTTCTATTATTTTCCTTCATCTCATGAAGGTTTTCACGGTTTCAGCAAAAACCTCTGATTTCTTCATATTTTCTCAAAATGTTTCTCAAACGCACACCAGAAAATATCAAAATTCTCATAACTGAGATACGAACACTTTGGTGACGTGAGCATGTTACCTTGACCCGACACAGGTTGGATCTTTGGCTTGCAAGAGGCCGGTCCCATGTATTTTGACAATTTTGACCTAATCTGCGCAATTGCACGTATTAGGTCCAAAACTCTTCCAAACAACTTGGAACTTCATAAGACGATCAATATTCGATCCCGTGACTACCCAAGGCCGGTTTCATGACCCCTTGATCGGTCCTTCACATCTTCATAATTAATTAGGTTTTATTACCTAAGGTTCAGACGAGCATTATTTTAATAAATGATTAAACCAACATTTAATCATCCTTTTATCAAATCAAATGGTCTTCAGGAGACCTTGATAATTGCTCACGTGAGCATCTGGGCGCTACATGGTTGATCCATAATCCCATGTATCCGGTCCCTCCTTCACTCTGTGGTTAATTTTCAATAAACCATCAGTTAATCATCAATTGATCAAATTAGGGTTTTGAGTCCAAGGTTCATAATCCCAGATTCAAGCGCTAATAATTTTACGTTGATCCCGTGATCAAAATTTTATTTATCATACTCGGTTCAATTGCCAGTATCTTATTTGGTCATGCTACCAATAATTCATCGAATGAGCAACATTTGCTCAGATGAGTAATATTTGCTCAAACCAAGGAATACTGGTTCAACTATCAATATTCAACAATTCATCGAATGAGCAATATTTGCTCATGATAGATTATTCACGTATTATATCTCTGTCTCAAAAAACATGTTCAATTCATTAGTCTCAGAACATTTCCAAATCACGCTCGACTCAACAAAACAAGGACTCATAGTCCCATGAAGTCATGAAGTCAGCAACTGACTAACTAAATACACGTCTGCCTTGCAGACTCCACAATCACACGAGACATCAATCGTGTTACATGGGGGATATTAACTAGGGTTTTGGTCTGGCGGTCTACGGCACGTGTGTTCATACACACGATGAGAATGTGAGCAAGTCGTGCAATCAATTGAAGGAGTTAACAAAGTAGTGAATGGAAAATCAACCAAGTCTCCGCACGTTGAGCAACTGGTTTTAACACGATTTCCACTTCCCATTCTTTGATTCCATCAAATGTCACACTTCATGAGATCATGGTGTTTTCAATTCCAGCAATATAAATAAATCTCTGAATCATGATTGAAACAAGGACAATCTCAGGTCAAACCGACAACACGAGATTAACAATCCAACTCTCAACAGAGCAAATTCAATCATTCAGAATTATCTTATTTTCAGAATACACAACACACCTACAATCTTCGATCACCATTGATCTCACACATTTCTCAGCTTCCCTCCTACAGACCGACCCATCCTCTCGTGTGACCGAATTTACTCTGGAACGGCCATTGTCTTGGTTTAGGCCGGAGTACTATAGATTGATCTCTCGAATTCAAAGCACTCCCTTCTTGCAGTGCATTTGTGTGAGGTTAAGCATTTCGCTCGGTTCAAGGAGTCTCCTCTGTGCGATCATCTCCTCAATTCCGTAAAAACCAGCGAATCGTTTTTCCCCATCTACATTAAGGTTTTTGGTTTTGTATGCTTTAATTACCAGCAATTAATGCATATCGCTAAAGAATAAAAATTAGTAATGTGCATTTACTAATTGGAGTTTTTTTATTGAGAGATTTTAGAAATATTGGACAAGCATTTATTGGAATTAGGAAAACCGAATTTTGCCATTCATTGTAAATCTTGAGAATATTTTCGGTTTTGTAAATTCCTTGATATTCAAACATCCTTGGTCTATAAATACCTAAGTTTTCATTTCTAGTAAGCCATCCTAAGAGCTAGGAAAACTTCACTTTTTGTTGTTTTTGGTGGAGTTGTCTATCCGGAGAGGAAAGTACCCTAATTAGGTGAAATCTCTTACGACCGCTCGTTTAAAGACTTCCGTGGGATCAAGAAGGTCTAAGAGTACCGTAATTGCATTATTATTATAGTTTTCGATTATTGATTTGATTGACTAACGGTTGCTAAAACTTTGATTGCACCTAGTTTGTTTATTCTTGAGAACCTTCTCGTCTGATATAAGGCTCACTCAAACTAGATCAAAGATTTAACGTTTCTACGGATCTAAGTTTTTCTAGATCTGTAAGATAGATTCATTGATTTCCCATTGTTAACAGATTCCGTTCTGTGTGACAAATCAATAAGGGATTAAGTTTCTTTTTGCATGTTGTTAATTTGAAGATTAAATCGAAGATTGAAGACTTTGAAGATTTGAAGGCTTTATTCTTGTGTTTTGATCTTGGTGTGACTTTCTGTGACTTGATTTTCCGGGAATTAAAAGGTTGTTTATTTTCGATAAACATAAGCCTTTTGAGATCAACAAGTTGTTTGCGATTTTATCATAAACCTTGTATTCAAGATTGATTATTTCGGTAATCATTGTCTTGTTTGATCTCGTAACCTATGAGCTTCGTATCTGGTAACAGGTCTTAAAAATAGAATATCCATAACTACATATATTTTGGTATTGTGATTAGAAAGTGAGTTTGGTTACCAAACAGTTTTGATCCTTTACTGTTTGGAATATGATCCAAAAGAATCTTATCTTTCTATTTGAAAGATTGGTAAGAGAAGTTATTGTGAACCATTAATAAGATATACTAGATTTAGTCCTAAAGAGAACGCCAATTCTGCTAAGATATCTGGTATCAAACGTCTATTAATCACTTCGGTTCTGCTAGATGTTATCAAAACAAGAATACTGCTGAAGCTGAGTAACTAGGATTTTAGGTTACTTGGTATCGTCTACACGAAGTTGTAGGTTTACTTTTTGTAGCATCTTAATTCATTAAGTATTCAAAACTGGATTAGGTCCCGGGGTTTTTCTACAAGATTGTAGTTTTCCTCGTTAACAAAATTCTGGTGTGTGCTTTACTTTATTTCCGTATTATAATTGTGTTTATATTATAATTAAAGTAAATACACTTGTACGTTAACTAGGCACTTGATATTGATCTTATAGTGTTTAGGTCTTGTACCGTAACTATTATCAAGTGAACATCTTGTTGTTGTATTGTCTCGATCTTGTATCCATAGACGATTACACAAGGTTTATTGTGATTCGCCATTTGGCTTTGATTTCTCACATTGTTAGGCCAGTACGGACTAACCCTTTTCCAAGTGGACACCGTGTTGAAATATTGCATTAGTGATTGTTGCTTAAATAGGTTTATACATGGTAGTTTTGAATAGGTTGTGATCAAAATAAAAGATTGTGGTGTATTTGGGTACCCTCGTCTTTTCAACTGGTATCAGAGTAGGCAAACACAAAAAGATCTAACAATCTGTGTGTGGCGTGATCCAACATATAAGATTTGAATCCAATGGCTGATTCAGTTAACGTACCACCAAAATTTGATGGCACAAATTATCTGTGGTGGAAAATGGCAATGCAATCTTTCCTTCAATCCCGTGACTTTAACACTTGGGTTTTAGTTTTTGTTGGATATGAACACCCAAAAGTACTTGTCAACAACTCAACCACTGAGTTTAGATTAAAGGAAGTTGAGGAGTTCAACCACTGGAAATGCAATCTTTTCTTCAACTCAACCATTATCCATGCTTTATCTCCAGATCTCTATCATCATGTAACCACGTGTAAAACTTCAAAAGAGGCTTGGGATATTCTTAATGTCGTATTTGAAGGAAATTCCTCTGAAAAACAAGCTAGGCTTCAAACCCTATCTTCTCAATGGGAAAACCTTCATATGGATGAAGATGATACATTTGATGAGTTTAACCAAAAACTTTCTGAAATAGTGAATACCTCTTATGCTTTAGGAAAAACTATTTCAGATAAGGATATTGTATGTAAAACTCTAAGGTCTTTACCACCAAGATATGAATCTAAGAAGCATGCCATCATGGAAGCAAATGATCTCTCGACACTATCTAGAAGCTCTCTAGTTGGTAAATTAAAGATCTTTGACCTTGAATACCAATCCCAAGAATGAAGAGGGTATTACCCTTAAAGCTGTGACTAAGACTAGTTCTTCGGCAGAAAATTCTTGTGAGGCAAAAACTGAGGATTGTTGTATCGGTACGACTGCACAACAATTTAGAAAGTTATTAAGACAAAAGAAACGGAGTTCTTCTAAAGATGCATCATATCCTTCTCGTCAACCACAGAAATGTGTAGAGAAGATAGATCAGAATGATGGTGATAGCTCTAATTTAACCAAGGATCAAGTGAACGAAGCTTACACTGAAATTGTTGAATGCACGCCTTAGAAGGATACTAAAGTAACTCCATAGTCAAAGGCATTTGAATGTGATAGACTTTGTAAGGAGAATGAAAGTATGAAAAGAGGAACTTGATGATCTGTACAAGGATATAAAACTTATCAACGATGGGAAATATTATCTTGACGCCATGAAATCGCACAGAGAGAAAATCAAAGAAAGTCATGATAGAGAAGTGAAACTACACACGAAGCTAGAGAACCTAAAGAACATTGAGGTAAGTAACTCTCCTGAATATGAATAGATCTCAAAGTTCAAATTGAAAAATGTAAGGGTTGATCTAGATAATGTTCTAAAAAAGGTAAAAACATTGGAAAAAGAGAATATGGGTCTAAAAGCGGACTTGAAAAAGTTCGATAGTAGCACAAAACAATTTGACTCAATGTTGAGGGAAACTAAAGTTCATCGTGACACACGAGGTTTGGGATATAAAGGTAAACAAACTTTGGATGCTAAACAAGAGACAAAGTTTGTAAAACCTAAAGACTCTGCTGAAGGAATTGCTTCAAAAGTTGCCAAAAAAGATTTGCTCTTCCATAAAAGAAAAATCTGTAGCACCTTCATCTTCAACAAATGATGGGAAACATAAAATCCGTCAAACTCCAATATAAGTGGATCCACAATAAGGAACACTAAACCTCATGATTCTTGTGTTACTAAGCATTGCTTTTATTGTGGAAATAGAAGACACTTGGAAAGGGAATGCAGATTCCGTAAAAGGAATGAGAAAGCCATAGATGCACGCGTGTCCGCAATATTGGCTTAACTCAATAATACTCCTCGTGCTAACTCAGGTCATTATTTTCCTAAATATAAGCAAAATAATTATTATGATGATAGTTCAAAGTTTTCTTATCAGGATTCTACAAAGTATCGTCATTATCGCTCAAGCAATAAAAGGAGAGATAACTTTGTAAAAACAAGATCTGATGTTCCAAATTGGAGAAAGGTTAATCCCCAGAGATTTCAACATAACAGTTACCCTAGTGTTTCCTCAAGAGATTCGTCAAAGATTTCAGGAGGAAATAATAGGAAGAACAAAGTTACTCCTGTAAAACCTATTTATAAATGGATTCCAAAGTCTTCTCTAACGACAACCAGGAAGGTATCAAAAGTTAGCCACAATGATGACACTCGAATGATAAGTCTCAATACTCGTGACATTCAGAATATTGTGCCAAACGTTCTTGATCAAATTAATATATCTCCGTGTTATCATCATTGTATGAGATAATTAGGTCTCATATTGGTTACCTTTTTTATGATTTTGTGACTTTTGATTTAGCGGATTTCATATCTAACCTATTGGGTTGCTTAATCTCATAAAAGGATGGTGGCAATTAATATCATATGCGAGTCACGATTATACTTTTATCAGTTTATGTTTCATAAATTGTGTATATAGTATACATATGAGTTTTCGGTTTTAGCTTATTACTATTGGCACGTATTAGTTAAAACCGTTTCCACCTTTCTCTGGTAAAGGTTGCTTTTGTTGTTCTTTTGTTCTTGCGAGAGGATGACAACACATGGGGAGTATTGACTGCCGAAATTGAGGTAACGATTTTATTTGTTAGTTAATTGTTTTCCTGTTTAAGAAAAGGTTGTTTATATTGCATATATTTTTCTTTTGCTTAACAAAATTTCGGTACAATTGATACGTTCCATTATATTGCGTATGGATATGTGTGTGATTCAATTGTTTCCGGTTAAGAAAAAATGTGTCAATTTATTTGGCTTATTGTCAGTATCATCTTCCTCATTTTTGTCGCCATCAGCGGATGGATGGGACGAGCCAGCCTTAACTGCACAAACCCCTGAACCAGTGGCAGACGCAACAAATCCACCTGGGGAAACCTTATCCCTTTTAACATCCTACAAAAGCAGGGAAGAATATAAGGACCCAATATACAGGCAAAATAACGAGAAACGCAGAGGACAATGAACATACTAGTTTCATGGGAGAAGCATTCCCCTTCTTGGAAACGGGAGGAGGAATCGATCCACAATCAGCGGAGGATTGCTAGCAACCAAAGAAAAGACATTCAGAAATTAGCGCGATGCGGCATGAAAAAAAATGAATAAGGAAACAAACCATACCACAGAGTAGCCTGAAAGCTTAATCTTCCACGGGATATAATCACCATAGCGAGAAGACCCACCAACCTTTGACTTCAGTGAGTTCCAGTAGTTCCATCCCCAAGCCCAATGACCAATTATCACCAGCGGGGTGCAGGTCCAATTATAATCATGCTCATCTCTTAAGCGGTCTGAGGAAAGAAGGTGACGATTGGAGCCAGGAACGGTTCTTAGGTTGTTAATATCGATCTCATCAAGAAGATGAAATACCCCAGCAGCTTTCTGCTTATCAGTCGTGGGCAAATGACGAAGGCTCACGCTCCACGGTACTCGGCTTTGGCTAGAGCAAGAGTCGGTATAGGTTTCATTGAAATTCTCCCAGGTATGCTTGTTCCTCAAGTCTGGAGGCTTGTATGAGATCATACCGGTGAGACCCTGTGCCCGAAGACTACATTCTTTTAACACCCTCCAAGCATTACCACCATATTCATATGACGCGCGGTTCCGAGTTTTGTCCTTCTTGCATCGATAAGCGAGAACGTCATAAAGAAACGGGTGGTCATGGTCATACAAAGGAAGAGTGAGGCCAGCATCCAATTGGCCCACTGACGTCAGCAGATGCATATCGTGAGTAATTTTTTTGATGGGGACGTTTTTTTGATGGGGGAGAGGGACGAATTAGGAAGCGCCACTTGTCTTAACGGTTGGCAGTTTCTAACCGATTTTAATTCCTGATTATTTGAAGAAAGGGTATTTTCGGTGTTCAAAATCATACGACTCTTTTTTTTTTTTCCTTCAGATTTCTCTTTGAGTGAGATCTTTGAACAGTACCAACAAAACAAATCAAATCCAGGTTTTATTTAGGCACTGGTTTTGTAGTTCTTCCCAAAACAAGAGATTTGAAACATAATTTTTCATTAACTAAAGATGACAGTTTCTCTCCGATAAAAAAAAAAAACCCAAAAAATTTCGGACATCAAATCAGGGATCAAAATCACATAAACTCAAACCCATTAAGGGTTTACATATTCTAATCCAAAATAACTGGAATTTCAACCAAATTAATTAACTCACATCAAATCTTCACCTAACTGTTCAAAGTAACTCAATGAACAAGGTGGAATATGGAGGTGTTAATAGTTTTAGCAGATTGTTAAGTGGTGAATCAACATCTTTTAATCAGCTTCAGACATTAAGGAATCCCATGATATACTTAATCATACTAATAACATCAACTTAGGCCATGACGATGTACACGAGAACACAAAGGAGGTGGAAGTTCTCCAGTTGTTGTAACATGGAAGGGTTGGAACATGAAGATTTGAATTGATTTTCTTTTTTAATTGATAACAGAGAGATAGAAACTGAGAAAAACCGAGAGAGAGAAATGGATTTAGTTGAATACCGAAAAATACCCTTTCTTTAAATAACCGGAAGTTAATGGGTTAGAAACCGCCAACAAATGGCGTCTCCCTATTCGTCCCTCACACCCCCATCAAAAATTTATCCCATATCGTCGTAAGGAAATTTCTCGATCATCTCCAAGGTCAGATCCTCGTGCTCACCGTAGAAAGCAATTTCAAAACGTTGGAGGTTGTATCTCTCCTAAATGGCTTCAAGAGACAGGAGCCTAAAGTTATGTTTCGGGAGTAACTCGCGTTCTTCGGTGTGGGTGAACTTAGGGGCAAGAAAGAGAGCCACTAGGATGTCACGAAGAAGCACGCCATCATGACCAACTTCGTTACCAGGCTTGGAAACGATATACGTGGGTCTTTCTAGAGGAATATCTGAATATAAAGACGCAGCAACGGGAGAATCATGACTTTCTTGGAACGAGTTTCAGACGGAGTGCGGTCTGCATGCTTTACGATTACGGATTTGATACGATCAGACGGAGATCTTCTTACCGTTTTCTCACGATCCTCAGCTGTAATTCTTCCACTCGGTGGTTTAGAGCTAGGATGTTTGGAACTTTTGGCTTGTTTTAAGTTCTTCTCAGAATACTGAACATGAGGGTTCTTGTCGGAGCAACCACCACTTCTAGTAGAACTCATCGTGATATGGAAAATACCTAATCAACAAGAAGGAAGGCTCAGAGTGAAACAGTCAAAATAGAAAAAACAAAACTCTAGGGTTTTTTCCCTTTCAAACCTATCTATGCACGCGAACAAAGAGAGAGAATGAGGACTTACAGTCGAAGATAGGAGGAACAAATATTAAAGCTTCAGCAGAATTGACACACCACTTCAAGGAGTCAGAACTTGGAGAAACTGAGGAGGCGGAAGAATGTTGCAGAGCAGTAAAGAGGAAGAGACAAAGGAATGAGTTAAAGGACTTAAATGCCAGAAGGATACCATGCAATAATGGCGGCGAACGCGGGAGAGTTGAATTACGAGACTACCCTCAAAAATTAGAGTAACTCAATGGGAAAACTGTAACTGCAAAATTTTCACCGTACATGTAGAATGATCTCAGGGCCGGAGCATGATAGCTATAGTACAATAGAAATATGGGATCATCATTAAATATTACTTTCACGGACTACGGGGTGAATTTGAATGAACGGTCGAGGAATTTCCACGTGTCATTAAAGTGATGGGACAACTGTAAAGAGTCGTTACACGCGTGTATGAGTAGTCTACTTGGCATTTAATGCGCTCAACCACCCCACCTAACCTTATCTACAACGTGGTAGATCGAGGATGAAAGACGATGATCCCAGAAGACCGCAAAACGAGGTGCAAGGATTCATGCGATGAAAACAATGAGCTAAGTGAGCGATCAAAGAATGATTCAGTGGGACCCATCTTTCATCTATAAATAACAATCTCAACTACTTGAGAATGGATTGGGATTTTGGTGGAGAGGAGAGTTAGGAATAGAGAGAGAAAACCAGCTACACTCTGTAATTCCTTTACTTTCTCTGGTTCGAAGAACCTTGTAACACAATCACAATCATAGTAAGATCGCAAACTCATTTACCCCTGTGGATGTAGGCTACGGTTGAACCACGTAAAATCTCTTGTGTCATTTAATTATATCGCAGTTGTATTCTAAGCACATTTACATTAATTACATTAACACGATTGGATTTTAGAGATTCATAATGTCGTTAGAATAGATTGATCCTCTATATCGATTTCAATGATGCGTACTGTAAACCCGTCTAGATCCACCAATTGGGTTTTTAGAGGTTACAGTTTGGCACTAGAAACAAGGAGGGTTATCGGTAAAAGAATCCTCTTCCCTTCAAAACCTTTTTTTTTTAAGAGTAGAACTTGGAAATGAATTTTTAGAAAAAATGTTGTTTTATCTTTACACATTAATCTGACGTCTTATGGTTGAAATGCCATACCTAACGGGGTTCGGGGAAAATAAGTGTTGCTCTATAGTGATCACAAATAATCTTGAAAAAATTATCCGATGTGTTAACCAGATAACATCTAGAGTGGAAATATACTCGATCATATACCGTGGTCTGTTTCACAATACTTTTTTCACCATGAGCATTTGAAACAAAGATCAAAAGTTTTGTTTTCATGATTGAGATATCAGATCTTACAAATGGTGTTGCTTTAACTATTGATTGCTCATAGAGGATATTAGATATCCAAAGCATCATATTGTTAGATTCAAGTCTGACATCTTGAATTTTTTTAGCACAAGCTATGATAGCTATTTTACTTATTTCTTCAAACGAGCTATCACCTCGCTGAATTGGGGAAAACCACCGAGAAATAAACTCTGAATAATAGATTCCTGAAGATCGATTTGAATACCAAGCAGACCAAACCAAACCGTTCTTGAGAAGTTGCAATGGAGAAGGACATGAGATGAACTTTCATTAGGATCTTCACATAAGGGATATCATGTATTATATCTGAACAATCTTTCCCTTGTCAGAAGGATATATATATAACACTTTTCGAGAAAACCAACAGAGATATATCTGATTCCAAAGTTTCTTCATATTATGATTAGAATGAGTAGTTTTATAATTATCGGCATAAATCTTAATGTAAGCAGATTTAACCGAGAATCGACCATTTTTCTCAGGACTCCAGATTAGTGTGTCTTATTGCTCTTGATGTACATTAATACTTGACATCTCTCACTATCTCAGGTGTAAAAAGAGACTGTAGAAGTTGTAAATTCCAATTGTCTTGAGAAGTATCAAACAACTTCTTCACCGGAATATAGCTTGAGGAATTGACTGCATTAAGTTTTGGTTCTGGAGGATTATTGAGACCTGGAACCCAAGTATGTTGTCAGATCCTTATAGTGTTACCACTTCCCAGAAGCCATATGCTATTTTCCTTAATAAAATGAAGTTCCGAGCTGATACTTTCTATGCATAAGACGAATCCTCCTTGACTGTGTGGTTAAAAGGATCTCCATTAGGGAAATATTTGGCGCCACAGCTTTTGACAAGAGATCCCCATTTTCAGAACATAACCTCCATGCTGATTTAGCTAGGAGTGCTCTACTAAAAACTCAAGATCACGAAAACCAAGTCCACAATTTTTATCTTTACGGAGATTTTCAAAAGATATGATAGCTCATTCGTTTGAATCATACCTTGAACAAAATTTAACTTTTGAATAGTTTCTTTAGGCAATTTAAAAGATATTATATGGTGAACCGGAAGAGTATTAAGCACATGTTTGATCAAAATTGTTCTTTACGCTTCAGACAGATTAGAGGACCTCCTCTTATCCATCTTGGCTTCCATCTTATTTAATAGCACATAGAAAGGGATTTTCTTGTTTCTGTTGATAAAGAAAGAAAGCCCTAAGTACTTTTCATTAGAAGCCATTATAAGCACTTGAAGAATACCATCCAAGTCCTGAAAAGCAGAAGGACTTATATTGTTACAAAAGTATACAAATGATTTAGAAAATTTAATCATCTAACCTAAACACTTGTTGAACTCATCAATTAATTGAAGTAGATATCTTGTTTGGGTGAAGTTTGCTTTACAAAATAGTAATCAATCATCATTGAATAGTAAATGGTTAATGTTTGGAGCCTTTCTAGAAATCTTTACATTTGTTAACTTCTTGTTTTGTTCAAAGGAGCCAATTTCCTAGAAAAAGCCTTCATATCAATTATAAAGAGAAAATGGGGCAAGGGATCCCCTTGTCTCAACCCTCTTGTAGGATGAAAAGTGGAGAGACATTAAGAAAAACTTTAATTAACTTGAATTATGCTAATATACTGATATATAATCTGGCATAATTTCTCATTAAACCCAAATTTCGCTAGCACATCAATGGAAAAGACCACTCTAGATCGTTGAAAGCCTTAGACATGTCCATTTCTAGAGCTAGAGAACCACTCACACCAGACTATCTTTTCATAGAGTGAATCACTTCTTGAACAAGAGAAATATTTTCCGAGATCAATCTTCCCAGGACATAAGCTGCTTGCATTGGAGAAATTATCTTCTCAATATGCTTCCTTAATCTTCTGGAAATGATTTTTGAAATAATCTTATACGAGGTATTGCAAAGTGAAATTGGCCTAAATCTTTCTAGTCTGAAAGGCGTATCATTCTTTGGTATCAGTGAAAATCTTGTCTTATTTAGTTGCTTCAGAAGAAATCTTGTAGAGATTTTTTTTTAAAACTAAACTGATAACATCCGATGTCAATAACTTTCATTGTGTTTAGTGAAAATTGGGAGGAAACCGTCCGGCCATGGAGATGTCCAGGCTTCCATAGACATTAAAGAATTAAATATTTCAGCTTCGCAAGGGATTTGCAGTAACTCCTCATTGTCAGCCTAAGAGATACATATAGAAATGTGCCGGAGGAAATAAGTATTGTAAAAAGTATCACTTAAAGAGCTAATCTTTTTGAAGTGGTTTGTTAACATGTTATCTAGAGATTCTTTATATGTACACCAAGAACCATCCGGAGCTTGAAGACTATCAATTTTGTTTCTTAAATTCCTTCTATTAGTTCTTATATGGAAGTATTTAATATTCTTGTCCATGATATTATAAAAATTGTCCTTCCCTTGTTGTCTCCGGAATCTTGACTCAATATCATCCCATTTACTAATCTCTGCTTCCAATTAAACCTTATCAATATTATTTCCATTAATATCAAACTTCTGTAATTGAGACATAGTTTCCTTAAAACCTGTGATGGTCTTTTGAATATGACCGAATGTATTTTTGTTCCACAAGGCCAGTTGCCTTCTAGTGTTAGAAAACTTATTAACAAAAACATATGTTGTAGAGACTTCAGTACACCATGAATTCTTAATCTCATAAGCACAAGTAGAATTGGACAACCAGTTTTCAAAAAACTTACATCAAAAGGACTTGATGAATATTGCACGTTTAATAGGATCAGTGTAGAATATCCTACAACTCATGGTCTCGCATAAGCTACCATTAAAGGTTACAAATGGTGCTTAAGGATAGGTTATGCGTAACAACCTTCCTATAAATGCTTGGGGGATATGCAATATTACACGCATATTCACTTATTCGTTTTAGAACCCACAATTAGTCAACCATTTTGCGTACCAGTTGGTAACTAGTTATAATCCTGACATTTGTGTTCTTACGCAATTTTGGTTATGTTATATATGTGCCATTACGACTCCATATCGTATTATAATGGGTCATCAAAACGATTAAGTAGTTTTGTTGGATACGAATTCCCGAAAATTATCCGTATTTTAAAACATTTGGCAGGCGATCTCTTAATCGTTATAATTGCGGGTTGTCACTTGATGAGATAGTATTCCCATCGTTAGGGGAAGATATGTAAAATAATATTTTCAAGGGAATGACATGAATTTTCGGGGTGTGTCCCCTCTTTGTCTCAATTTGATTTTTGTGCTCCATAAATGTAATATTGAAGTGAAAAAAAAACTATCGATTTTCAGAATGTGCATTAATATTGCTAAAGTGACAAGATCAAACATACCAACTAAAAATGTCCCTGCGAGGTTATAAATCCTCAGTTTGAGGTACACCATAGACTAAGGTGTTTCAACTACAATTGGTGGAAGTGTAGTTTTGGTTGTGGATACATAAAAGAAGATAGAGAGACCACCAGGTTCGATCAATTCTCACCTAGAAAGGAAGAAGGTGAACAAGGCAAAACCTAATTTATATCATTAATTAAATTATCTCATTATTATTATCTCTAATTATGTCCATGAATCAAACTGGAGGACGCTATGAAGTTTAATGATTCCAGAGAACAAGGAAATCCTAAAGGATTATGAGAACACGTATGGGTCAATGGAAAGATCATGCGAGCATATTAATGATTATTATTTTTATATAGCATTTCTCAAGGAAATAAAGCACGATAAGATCGAACCATGCTTCTTATTTTTTAATGACAATAAAGAGCATATTTGGCCTACACAATCCAGGTAGAACTTGGTTCTTTGACAAATATACATGTGTTTGGTGTGGTAGTGCTAACCAACCAAGTATAAATCCTATGGGATACACATGATTATTAGTCACAAAGCGCAATGAGAATGGAGTCTTAAAGTCTAAAGACTCGCCTTGTGGTGCGAGGTATCTCACAAATCCCTGGAATTGTTTACTATGTTGTAATAAACATAATAGCGTTTTGTTACTTAGTTAGATTGGTAGTTTCAAAAGGACTTGAAATGCAGCACTTTTATGTTGTTATTACATATCTCTACAAGGATTAAGGGATAAAGATGTTTACAAAAGTACATGATAGCCTTTTGTTGCCCAAATAAAAAAAAATCTAAACCACGGAGTGCTTTCGTAATTAGAGTGGAACACTCACTTAAGGATTGAAATAATCAGGCGGATTTGTTATACCTGTCTAAGTGACAATTTGATTGGGAAAGGATAAACAAGTAAGGTATTGTGCCATGCGTACTCACAAATATTGGAATTGGAATTTGATATGAAAATATGGGAAATGCTCGATCGTGCACCGAACTTGTGGTATATTATTACACCAGTTTGCATATGTTCAAAATTGTCAGGAAAGTTAACAAGGACATGCATCCTGCTAGCACTCCCATGATAAGTTGAGGTTCAAATGTAAGTAAATGGCCATTTCGTCTAAAGGAAGATGACGAAGATGTGTTAGGAGATGATATTCCCTAAAATAAGTTCAATAGACGCATTTTTGTGCTTATCATAATGTACTCGATCAAGTATTTCATCCTCGTGAACTTATTAGCTAGATATAGCTTAGCGCCGACGCAGTGTCTTAGGAACGGTATAATGAATGTAACCATATACTTAAAAGGAACAATTGACATGAGTTTGTTTTATATCTGCAAAGACATAAAGAGGACTGCTAAAGGAAGTGCAATCTAAAAGTTGTTGATTATGAAGGTACAATAATCTTTTCTCCCACAAAAGTAATCAGGGGAGACGTGGATGACTTATTTATTAAGTCATTGACTATATTCACTCTAAGTACATGATTAAAGGAACTGTCTGAAAACTCCTATGAATGGAATCATGGGGAGATGCCGACATCAGGGGGGGATCCACGGATATGATGTCGACATAATTTACTTCGAAATGTGAAGCTCTGTTGTACTATTTTTTCCTTCAATCGAGATTAGTTTTTCCCACGGGGATTTTGTTACTCGACAAGGTTTTTAGTGAGACAACAACATATACACTAGGTACATGCCAGATGTTGAAGACCTGTAGATCGCATTACTATTATTGAACAATATCAGAATCAAAGAAATGAAACATGATAGTTTGTCAAGCGAAACTACTTTCAGATACAACACAAAAAAGCAAGGAGTATCACAACAATTTTCAACACAAGTAAACTAGTAGTAGTGATATTACTATTAAACATCAATATTGGGTTTTTAGACGTAGAAAGGATACTTTGTACGGGTATTCGGCAAAGGCATACTTCTAGACTATTGCGTTGTACTCTTTTCCCTCCGTCAAGGTTTTATCCCACTGGGTTTCTCCTTATCAAGGTTTTAACGAGGCAACATATGCGAGTCCAACTCTATTGTAAGTTTTCTTAATATTGTAATCTTTCTCCTTAGTTCAGGTTTTGTCCCTCTGAGTTTTCTTGGCGAGGTTTTAATAAGGCAATAAACTTAGATATGGTGGCCATCGAGGAGAGAAGTACATTTGAAGAACTACGAATGAAGCATTAAATGTGAAGCACTACATATGAAACATTAATATTGGACCGCACAAGGGGGAGTGTGTAGGGCCTTGGGCCCATGTATGTGCGGTCCGTATAGATGTAACCAGGGTTTACCTCATAGCCTATATAGAGGCTTAAACCTATGTAACATGTAATTTATCTCTATTGAATAAGAGTCTCCTTATTATGTTCTTCCATATTCCATTTCTACTTTAACACTTAATATAAAAGCGGTTATAATGGGTGCGAAAATATGAAAACAGTTCTAAAAATGGACGTTAAAAATCCTCCAAATTAATTTAATAAAAATTGGCTAAAAAGTGGATAAAAATGATTATAACAAATCTGAATAAAATTTCCACTTCTTGTTTACCGACGTTATATAGTGAAGGGGATGATACCATAACCAGGGTGCGGGTTTTTAGTGCGGTTTTGTAGTCTATGAGGCTATTAAGGAATTGGGTTCTCATGAGCTACAAGGACCTAACCGGTATCCGTTATGTTCTTTGACATATATTGGGTTTCATCTTTCATGAAAGAAAACTTTAAGGATATGATAGATCAGTTATCTGACTCGGACACTTTAATATGATAGTTGGGGTGTCGAGCTTGGTTGTGTTGTCACCGTGGATGTTGTTCCTTTTATAGAGCCAAGGGGAATTCAAAGGTCATATGGAATCGTACCATTGGAGAGTTTGATTTTAAGCTATCCTCATGGTACTTAACGGTGAGATAGACGGTCGGTGTCACTGTGATACAATATGGTAAAGTCATTGGATGATGATACTAGTGACCTGAGTGATAATAGTTACAGCTACAAGCGATGGTTCATTCTGGGGAAAAATTTGCTCCCGCAGTGCGGGAGCATATATTGAACTAGCAGCCGGAAAACCGCTAGATTTACTAGATATGACATAAGCAAACGGGGTTAAATCCAAAGTTATCTCTTCCCCCCTTTTTTTAGTATACCACTGCAATTAGTATCTCTTCCCCGATAAGTATAATTTTTGAGTTGCGACAATCTTTTGAAACAATATATAAGTTTGATTTAAATCCCCACATGCAGCATAGATCAAGGAATTAAGAATGTAAATATCATAATCGAGCAAACTTTAATATCCATCCCATCATAAAGTTCTGCCTTTCTCAAGCCTGATGCTTCTGAAACTGTTTATTAAGAAAGGAAAATAGGGAAATCATTCACAAACATCTAAGAAAAAAGGGAATGAATAGGATTATAGATTCGTGTAGAAGTGAGAATCAGTACTATACTCTAATTAAGAGTAATGATTTGTATCACCGGATCAATTTCTTTATTGTGTAATTAATCAATAGGCTATCTAAAACAAGAAAGTACAGGGATATGATGAGTATCTTCAGTGATGAATGATCAAAAACATCATAAAAAGCAAAGTGTTGGTGCATATGAATTGATCTTATGCTTATAAAACAGAAACAGAAAACTAACTTGTGCATAAGAATTGATCTTATAGTTATAAAACAGAAACGAAACACAACCGGTGCATACGAATTTTAACCTTGTGATCTTCTTTGTTTTTAATGTCCTTTTGCTTTATTGAATACAAATTTTATCTCACAATCATGAAAAATAGTTGCTCTGTTGAAAATTCATCCTGTAAAATAACACGGTAAGTAATAAGCATCGTTTAGGGTATTAGTTAGAGAGAAAAATTAATAAATACGTGGAAGATAACTGTGGAATTAACCCCCGTTTGCTTATGTCATATCTATTAATTCTAGCGGTTTTCCAGCTGCAAGTTCAACATATGCTCCCGCAGTGCGCGAACAATTTTTTTTCCGTTCATTCTCTGTGAAAGTCGTTATAGACTTAGGCTTAGTTTGGTATTGATGCAGCTTTTGTAAAAGCACTTTTCTGCTGTGCGTTGCTGTGCTGTGCTGTGAGAAAAAAACAGTTAGACGTTTGGTAAAATATTAATTAAAGTTGAAGCTGATTAAAAAAGCAATCAAAATGTGTTTGGTAAAATTTGATTCAACCATTATTGTTGTAACAAATGACAAAAACAGACATATCACTCATGGTAGTTTTATTCAATTTTATTGGGTTTAAAAATAATTAATTTTTTTACTATATAATATTAATGTTCATACTAATTACCACTATCATTATGATTGTTAAGAAATTATTTTACTTAACAATTAAGTAATTATTTAATATTTGTTTTTATTTTTCTTGTTGACAAATTAAGTAATTATTCAAGCAAAAAATGAAACTAAAATTAAGTAATTATTTAATATTTGTTTTTATTTCTCTAGTTGACAAATTAAATAAATGGTATATAAAATAGTTGAAATAATAAAAATTAATAATATTTAAAGAATGCAATATAAGAAATAGCAAAAAAATTGATTGTATATAAATTTAAGGTAACTTTTGTCATTTATAAAATAAAGTAGGGATAAAAAGATAAATCAAGCATTAAATTTATGTGGGACCATCGTTTAGAACCTTTTATGCTTTTGTTAGGGCTGGCAAGTGTTTTTTGGGGAAAAAATCAGGGGTTCACTTAAAGGTTAAGGTAAAAGTTTAAAAAAGGATTTATGCTCAACTTTGGGATTGGATCTCTGGATATGCTCTTGGTTTTTGTTTTTATTCTCTTCACGTAGTATACCCATCTTTTTTAAAAATTGAGGAATTTGGGAAGTGCTTTTTGGATAAAAAGCACTTTAGTATCTGTTAGTGGAGTTTTTTTTTTACCAAACACCAACTTCAAAATTTATTGACATATATAGGTTTTAAAAGTGCTTTTGAATTTAAAAAAATAAGCATTACCAAACTCAGCCTTATAGTAATTGGTAGAGAATGATTGGGTTGCCCATATATATAAGGGGGTTTAAAATCCTAGAAAATGTGGTCTTTTTAACTGTTTTCAGTTTAACTGCCATCAGAATGTGAGATGTAAGCAAATGGAGGCTCAACCTTTTTTATCGCATGATCAGAAAAAAAGAAAGAAAAAAATCAAAGAAAATGGAATCATAAAAGACTTATAATTAGAATGACTTCTTCTTCTTCATTCAATTGGTACCAACAGAGGATGTTAAGCTGATGATGCTGGACAAGAAATGGAAATGGATTGCAAATCTCCTAAACCCGTTGCCGGTTAATAGACAAAACTGAACACCCTTCATTTCTTTTCTTCGAAATGAAATTACATCACTGTTTTTTATTAACACAGCAAACATTTCCATTTCTTCTTTCTTCTTTCATAATCTTTGGTTCCATCGTCACTATATATATCTGGCTTGCTTTTTCTCCATATCAAAGACATGATATACCTTTGTTAGGCTGTCGTCGAGATAATGAAGGATCATGGTCCATTGGGGTTTTCTACGGAGAATCTCCTTTTTCTTTGAAACCCATTGAACATGTAAGTTTCTTCCTTTTCATTTTACAGTTTTTTGAGTTTTGATTTGGTTAACAAATTTATTCAAATGCGAACTTTGCAACTAGTGCGCATACGGAGCCTTCCTGAATATAAACAATTGCCAAGAATATGGATGTGCGAGCATATAAGAAACATCAATATATCTTAGAGCAACAAAATCAAAAAACGTAAAAAACAAAAAAAAAGTACGTCACTTGGTAGTTTATTTTGGCAGTGGTAAGGTGTTCATTTCTCTAGTTAGTATGTATTTATCAACGCCGATTGCTTATTCGGAAACGCGACACTAAAGATGCGACATTTGAAATGGAGGCAAAGAATAATCTGTGATGTAGAATTAATAGCTACGGTTGTGAAGTAAACATGTATCTATCTGCATTTTAGTATCAAATGGTAAAAAAAAAGCTGATATCACTGTGTACAGTGGTAAAATTACTGGGTAATGATACCACTTATCTTAGTTTAAATTCGTCACAAAAAAAGTAATATTTAAAAAGAAGAAGAAAAAAACCAGGGAAAGCAAAACTAATAAGAAGGAAGCTAGATTCCGCGTATAACAGCAGTGGTATATATAGACTAAACAAAACCTTGAACTGGCATAAGCATCACGACCAGAAAGAGCCACAAATCCATGATGGTCATCTGACTCATCTCCACTCTTGAGATGCCTTCTTCATCATAGTTGAAATTTGTTGGTCAGCTCACAAAATTATGCACATCTATATCATGCATACAAGCTGTTTGCTAAAAGAGCTTCTATCAGTTATATGTTTCTTGGCTTACAGTTTCTTACATTTTTGGGTATAGGCAAATGTTTGGAAAAATGAGACTTCTGCTTGGCCAGTGGCTAATCCAGTTCTCACTTGTGCATCTGCTACAAACGCTGGTTACCCTAGTAATTTTGTTGCCGATCCTTTTATCTATATTCAGGTAATTTTTATTTATATTTACTGAATGAATTCGTTCTTCTTAATTTCTTAACTGATTATTACCTTTTTATGGAATTGTTTATGTATATTTTTGTTGATCGATCAGTATGAATTAGGACGCAATCGAGCTTCAAGCTCCGGTATTGGGTATTAAGTATTAAGTCTAACATCCAGAAACTTCACCACCCTAATAGATAGACACCTGTATTGTTTTCATCCTATATGGGTGTTTGCCAATGCATGCACGCAAGTTGGTTTTTATCCGTTTTGAACAAGTGAGAATGGATTTTAAAGATAGGTAATCCCCATGGTGTGTTCAACTGTTACATTTTAAAGAATGTGTGGGAATGATGCACTTGGTGAAGCCCTAAGGGTTCTGGGAGTGGTAAAAGATGAGCTTTGGAGAGTTCAGTTCTCAAGTAGATTGGTTTGCAGTTGATAAACGGTTGATTTTCTACTGCTTTGTTGGTTACTTCCGGGTTTTTCAGTTTGACCGTCTCTTGAGCTTTTAGGTTTGCCTAGCAGGGGGCATAGTTGCTTAGATATTCTCAGTTCATAATTTTATATCCTGTAAATAGGCGTTTGTTCTCCTTTGGCTGAGTTTCTTTGCAGCAGTGCCACCTTTACCCTCTTGTGTTGTTTTTCTAAGTACGTTTACCTTGTATTTTGTTACTTAAACTGGTATATGACGTTAATTAGCTTTAGTGAAACTCCCAAGAGGTGGAGATATATTTGATAAGCTGTGATCCTAATCTTCAAATAGGTGCTGCCATTTATTTGCTGTCAACCATGATAATCGAGTTGTACATAGATTTCAAACCAGATGAAAATAAAGGGTATCACTACTCAGCTTTCGAAGGGCTGCTAGATTGCAAGAGTAAGTTGCCAATGTGTTGGCCTTCATCACCAGAGAACAAAAACTAAAAATACTGTGAATCCAATGCGTGTACTTTAACACATAGGTCGAATTTTTGACTTAGCTAAGTTGGTTTCCTTTTATTTTGTCTGTTGTTTGCTTGGAAAACTAGGCTGTAGTTGTTTTAAGATCCCTCAGCCTTTGTTTCTGGTAATTTTGGCAAAATGTCTCTGCCTGTTGCTGTCACAAATAAAATAAAAGGATTACTTGGGCCAGCCCCTGAAACCTCATTGGAGCTTTGTTATACTACACCTGATTACATGGCCACATGTTTGTACGAGCTTCTTTAGTTTATAATAAACTCTTTGCTCTTTTATGTATTGTTTCGATAAACCATGGTATGACTTGTACTACTACAGTGGCTTAAGCCATGCCTCTCAATGGATTCATGATATCCTCTACAGTAGTAACTCACACTGGTTTTGTTTGCAGGATGACATACTTTATATGTTTTATGAAAGCAAGAACTCCATTACTTTCCAAGGGGACATTGCCGTGGCAAAGAGTATGGATAAAGGTGCTACATGGCAGCAGTTGGGTACCGCTTTGGATGAAGACTGTCATCTATCTTATCCATATGTATTTGACTACCAAGGCCATGTAAGGGTTTGCTTGTTCACATTTAATATTGTTTTAAAGGGGATTGACTTTCTAATTGGCCTGCTTATGTTTTAATCTGTTGCGACAGATATACATGATGCCTGAAAGCAACAAGAAAGGGGAACTTCGTCTCTACAGAGCTCTGGATTTCCCCTTGCAGTGGACACTGCATAAGGTTATTATGAATAAGCCCTTTATAGATGCCTTCCTCATAAATTACAATGGTAATTACTGGCTTTTCGGATCAGATCACAGTGGTTATGGGACTAAGAAGAATGGTCAGCTGGAAATCTGGTATAGTAACTCACCGATGGGTCCATGGCAACCACACAACCAGAATCCAATTTACAACACTGATCGAAGCTACGGAGCTCGGAATGGAGGCAGGCCATTTGTCTATGAGGGAAACCTGTACCGCTTGGGCCAAGATTGTGGCGAAACATATGGGCGTCGGCTCCGTTCTTTCAAGGTGGAGGTTCTCACGAAGAATGAGTACAGAGAAGTAGAAGTCCCACTAGGTATAGAAGAGTCTGGAAAAGGCAGAAATGCTTGGAATGGTGCTCGTTATCATAGCCTAGACGTACAACAGTTAACTACAGGTGAATGGGTCGGGGTGATGGATGGTGATCGGGTTCCTTCAGGTGACGTTGGTCATAGACTCTTAATTGGTTCTATGGATTTTGCAGTTGCATCTGCCCTAGTAATTCTTGTTGGACTTATGGTTGGAGCTATCAATTGCGTGTTACCAATTTGCTGGTCCTCCCAGAGCTTCGGAAAGAGAAGTGATACAATCTCAAGTTGGGTGCGTCCTGATTCGTGGTTATTCAAACTGAGGCGCATTAGTACCAGGTTGAACAGAATGGTTTCGTTTGCCAGATGTAGAATGAAGGGTGATAGTTGCTATGGAAGATTGTTGTTCATTTTAGTATTTGTAACAGCGGTTGCACTAGTCTGCTATGGTGTTAATTACACTTACGGTGGTAGTGGTGCAGAAGAAGCTTACCCACTGGAGGGCCACTTTTCTCAGTTCACATTACTGACAATGACATATGATGCGAGGTTGTGGAATCTGAAAATGTATGTGAAGCATTACTCGAAGTGTTCATCAGTGAGGGAGATTGTTATTGTATGGAACAAAGGCCAGCCTCCTAATATAAGTGAGCTAAATTCTGCTGTGCCAGTTAGAATCAGAGTAGAGAAGCAGAACTCCTTGAACAATCGTTTCAAGATAGATCCTCTAATAATGACCAAGTCTGTTCTTGAACTTGATGATGATATCATGATGACATGTGATGATATTGAGCGAGGATTCCTAGCATGGAGGCAACACCCAGATAGGATAGTTGGATTCTATCCTCGGCTCATAGATGGAAGCCCATTGGAATATAGAGATGGAAAGTACGCCCGTAAGCACCATGGATATAACATGATATTAACTGGGGCAGCATTCATCGACCATAGGGTAGCATTTGAGAGGTATTGGAGCGAAGAAGCCAAGGAAGGTAGAGATTTTGTTGATAAATATTTCAATTGCGAAGATTTGCTTTTGAACTTCTTGTATGCAAATGCTAGTAGTTCATCTCGAGCAGTGGAGTATGTTAAACCTGCTTGGGCGATCGATACGTCTAAATTCTCTAGCGCGGCAATAAGCCGGAATACACAAGTTCATTATCAATTCAGAACAAACTGCCTTTTGGAGTTTTCACAGATGTACGGAAGTTTGGGCAGGAAATGGGCATTCAAAGGCAGGAAAGATGGTTGGGATGTATAGGGAAGTGGCCATCCGTTTTCGTGTTCCTTAATACTAATAGGGTCACACATTCATTTCTGTATATTCCTTGAAAGCATAGTGTTATATTGATAGAAACAAAAATGTGTAAGTTCAAACATCAAATTGTTCAGCAATCATCAACTGAAGGATTTAGCAAACTGGTCAGGGACTCGGGGCATAACCTGTCATGACTAATTCCCACCAGCACCATAGTGGAGGTTGTTGCCATCTTAAAATTCGGATTCAGTTCCTTATTTCTGTACACCCTTTTTGGTGTGGGTTTCATTTTTATTTGACACTGAATTCTCTTGGCATTCATGTCCTCTGATTTACATATAATTGATTAAAAGATGATCAATGATACCGCATAAAACAATCAAAATGGTCTTCCTAATATCAACAAGGCTTAAACATACATGCATCATCTCAGGCTTCACATATCCCCGCGTTCAAAATTTATACAAACCGTACATAATAATGCGATGGGCATGGACAAGGTCTGGAAACTAGATCCTTCATTGCTTAAAATTGGGGAAAAAACAAAGTTCAATTCATCCTTCCTTTCTCGAATAATGTGAAGGGTGGTGGGTGCTAAAATCCATGATTTTGTAGTCTTTTAACGGTTATATGCTTAACTAATTTTAACTACCAACACGATCTCCACTCTTTCTGTGTAGGAAAAGGCTGAGTTGTAAGCCCAAGCTTTTTTATCGCTTTATCAGAGAAACCAAAGAAAATGGAATCATAATTATGAAAAAATGGCTTCTTCTTCTTTGACCCTTTCTTCATTGAAGGCCGTATTATCCTCACTCCCCTAAAAAGAAGTTTCTCTTCATTCTTTCAAGAAATTTCGATAAAAAAAAACAAAGATGGTTTGGTACTAACAGAATAGGTAGAGATGAAAGTTGATGATGCAGCTGGAGTTGAAGCAGGACAAAAAATGGAGAAGGATTCTGAATCTAATAAACCTTCTTCTGCTCAGAATAACCCTGATGCTCGCTCTGTTCAAAGAACCAAAAGTTTCGCTTTCCGAGCTCCACAAGAACAATTTACTATTCAAGACTTTCAGTTGGGGAAAATCTATGGTGTTGGTTCTTATTCAAAGGTTTCTCATTGTTTCTTCTCAGACCCATTTTTGATTATACTCACTATAATCCTCATTTGTAATTGTTTGTTGCACATTGTTTCTGTATTATAGGTTGTGAGGGCAAGGAAGAAAGACACCGGAATTGTATATGCATTGAAGATAATGGATAAAAAATTTATCACCAAAGAAAATAAAACATCGTTAGTGAAGTTAGAACGTGTTGTTCTTGATCAGTTGGATCATCCTGGGATTGTCCGGCTGTGCTTCACGTTTCAGGATTCCCAATCTTTGTGTAGGTACTTCTGGTCTCACCCATTTGTGTTTTCACCCATTTAACGAATCCACGTCAATTTGGTTATTTGACATTGTTCTTGTTTGATTGTTATTGTGAAGATATGGCACTTGAATCTTGTGAAGGTGGAGAGCTTTTTGATCAAATTACTAGGGTGGGTAATTCTAGAATGAATTGTCTTTTGAGTACTCTATATGGGTCTTTAATATAATGTGATGCTTGGCTTATCAAGTATGTTCATTGGATTTTATTTGCGCTGGCACAGAAAGGTCGTCTGACAGAGGATGAAGCTCGTTTCTATGCGGGGGAAGTTGTTAATGCTCTTGAATACATTCATAATATTGGATTGATTCATCGGGATATTAAGGTACATTGATGTTACTTATAACAAATGACATAAGCTATATCTTTCTGACAAGTCTAACATCGTTCTTCAAATCCCAGCCAGAGAACTTGCTACTTACCGCAGAAGGACATATTAAAGTCGCTGATTTTGGTAGTGTAAAACCTACAAAAGATAGCCAAGTTTCTTTTTTACCTACTTTACCATCAGGTTAGATTGCCATTACTTTGCTTGCGAACTGTCTGGTTTCATTCCTGCAGTGTTCATTGTAGCATATTCTACTTAAAAAAAAGTACTACTATTTGAAAATGTTAGTATCCACATTGCTTTCTTTCAGATGACAAAGCTTGTACATTTGTGGGAACTGCTGCATATGTTCCTCCAGAAGTGCTTAATTCTTCTCCTGCTACTTTCGGGTAAGGGGCACTTTTCATCTCATGTGAAGTTAATTTGTTACCCGAAGCAATGACTTCAAGCTAGAATATGTATCCTTCAGATGTGAATTTTGTACATGAAAATGTGGCATGAGCGTTGCTGAGTGCCTCTACTCCTGTTCTACATCTAGTCTTGTATTTTAAAAGATAACTCATTTTCTTCCTGTAATAAAAATATACTGATACAGAAACGACATATGGGCATTGGGTTGCACCTTATATCAGATGCTTTCTGGCTCTTCTCCGTTCAAAGACGCAAGTGAATGGCTAATATTTCAAAAAATTATAGCCAGGGATCTCATATTTCCTGATTATTTTTCAGAAGAAGCTAAAGACCTTATCGATAAGTTACTGGTAATTCCAAACTTCAGAAATCTACTTAACAATTGTGTTCCTTTGGCTTTTTAATCTGGAATTATTGCAACTTCAATGCAGCATACAGATCCATCTCAGAGACTAGGCGCTGGACCTCAAGGTTATGTCGCACTCAAAATACATCCGTTCTTTAGTGGAGTTGACTGGGATAATATAAGATCTCAAACCCCTCCTAAACTTGCTTTAGAGGTGAATATACTACTAGGAAAAAAATTTATACTGCTAGATAGAAGAATACACCTCATTTTTTTGTTGAACTGCAGACAGGTGCAACTGACGGTCATGAGCTTTACCACGCACATGATGGGAATGGTAGCACCAGATCTTCGGAAGCATCTGGTCCTGTGCCTAGACTTGCTTCTATCGATTCCTTTGACTCAAGATGGTACTTTTGAAAAAACTCAATTACTGCATGTTTCACATTAATCTGTTACTTCTCCTCGAAATTCTTATCTTTATTATTTCTGGGGTCCAACTTGGTTCGCTTTATCGACTTCATTCTGAACCTGAGAATTGTGATCATTTGATATTCTGCTATTTCTACGTATTCATGTTAAGTCTGTTTTGTTTTATGATTCCAATAACAGGCAACAATTCCTGGATCCTGGGGAGTGTGTTGTGATGATCTCAACATTAAAAAAACTACAGAAATTGACCAGTAGGAAGGTGCAGCTAATTCTAACAGACAAACCAAAATTGGTCTGCGTGGACCCTGCAAAGACGCAGAAGGTGAATACATATGGGATGGACAACCAAAATGACCTCAGTATAGTAGTCACAAGTCCTACAAATTTCAAGATTACTACGGTACGCTCTATAATTGATTTCTTCTTTCCTTGTCTGGTTGTTTTGTTTTTCCATTCTGCTTTTCTGAATTACCATTCCAAAAAAATTCAGCCAAAGAAGGTAATGTGCTTTGAGGATGCAAAGCAAAGAGCATGGCAATGGAAGGAAGCTATCGAGGGCCTTCAAAAACGATGATTGTCTACTCATGGTTTCAAACTAAACACCTTTAGTTATCGTATACGTATATAGAAGCATATAGAGTCGAAATTCATCCAAAAAGAACTGTATCATCTGAAAAAGAAGTTGTAATATGAAGAAAAGGCTAAAGAGGGGGAGCAGCTCCAACGACACTTTCACCGCACCTTTGGATTATTATAAATTTTATATATTGAAAAAAGCTTTCTTCGTGAACTTTTTATTACACAACAGGAAGCCCCTGTCAAATTGTTTCTCCGGAGACTTGTTCTATATAGAGATGGCTTCGTTCATTTTTCCGTATTGTAAAACAAATTTAATAGCCAATATATGAAAGTTTTGTACTCAAAAAAGAAAAAAGAGACTCTCAAGTCCGTGTGGTTTGACTTTAATTGTATGTATATACCATCCGGGAAAAAAAAACGTAAATTGGTGTGGGAAAAACTTTCCCACAACTCCCAAGGTCCTAGACATATAAAATATACTAGGTATCACCCCGTCCTACGGTCGGTCGTCAACCTCTTTCGACATTTGTTGTTGTTTGGTCGGTCGGGCCCAGGCCCCTGGTGGTCGGCCCATATCCTCTAACGATCTTTTAGTTAGTCGGGCCCAGGCCCCTGGTGCTCCCAACCTTTAGGAACGATCCCAGTGTAGTAGCATGTTTAGTTTGTTAGAGCAACTCCAATGGGCATGGTATATACGCAGATTTTCCCGTTTACCACCTACAGTGGGACTGGCAAACGATTATAATGGGAAAACCCTTCAAATCAAAGGGTTTGTTCATTGCATCTTAGATTGAGTCAATCGACTAAATCTGAGCCTCGACTCACATTGAGACGATTGGTCCCATCTACACCGACCGGCTGAGGCTCGGTTCCAACAGAGCCGTTGCTCGTCCCAGATTGAGCCGGTCGATCTTAGCTGAACCGACAACAACTAATTCCATCCAACGGCTACCGATTTTCTCCCTATAAATTTAGCTGATTTCAACTCCAAAATCACACATTCTACACTTATAATATTCTTATAATTCCACTTCAATCACTTCTTCAACACCCACAAAGATTTATAATTTCACTTCACTCACACCTTCTACACTCGCCTTATAATTTCACTTCATTATTTGTAAAACAAGTTCTTAGAGAAAATGACAAGTCAAGATACACAAAATACTTCATTACAAAGAGTTCGCGGTCTAAAGTTCAGTTTGGAGGAAGATAAAGCTATCTGCAGAGCTTATGTAGCATTTACGCTTGATCCTATCAAAGATGTCCAACAGCCACATCATACGATTTGGGGAAATATTTTTACACAATTCTGTCAGGAAACTAGGAACCCAAAAAGCCGTGATGCTTCCGGGTTATCACATCGTTTTGGTGCAATCAGCAAAGACATGAACAGTAGGGTTACTTGATGATGCAGATGAAATGACAAAGAGCAAGTGGTGATACTAATGTTGATGTGGTAAGTTGCCCTTACATACTGTTTGATTGATTTTTAAATATTTTATCAATTTGTTTCAATAGCTAATTTATGTGTTGTTAAAACTGCATCAATTAAAAAAAAAGATAGGAATGGCAAAAATCCAGATCTTCGAGTTTCAAGCACGAAGCATGCTTCTACATCCTCAGAAATCTCAACCGATACAACCCTGATTTGTTGGATGGATATGTTGTACCAAAGGAATCCCCTTACGAGACCGGTGGATCCCAATATGGTAGTCAAACGCGACATGGTGGATCCCAACATGGTTCTCAAGGTTTTCCTTATTCTTCACCTGAAACAAACTCAAACTTTCAACCCAACACTGGTGCACCAGTACATGGTAATTAAATGTTAATGGAAATGCTAATGTATGGGATGGAGTGGGTGTGAAAAAAACAAAAAAGCTCAGAAAGGAAGCTCAAGATGCTGCACAATCATCAACTTCGGAGTTCAACCTTCAAGATTATTTTGAAAAACAAGAAAAAAATTATATGTATAAATTAGTTGAACGTAAGAAAATGGCTTGAGAAATGAAGAAAGGTCGTAAGGCAGTTAAAAAGTATATTTTTAACGCACACATGCGAGGAATAATGGGAATGGACACTTCCAAGATGAATCGGGAAAAAGTGCGATTCTGGCAAAATGAATTTGATGCAATTCAAGCACAAAAGGCCCAGCAACGGTCACCACCAGCTGACGGATCTTCTTCTGGGGAACAAGAAGAAGACATCCATATGGAGGATATCGATAATCCCATCACATTAGCTTAGTTTTAAATTCACGACTTAGTTGTTAGTTTAACTTGTTGTGTGTAATCCTTTGTTTTAAATTAAATGTAACCCTTTTAGTTTTAGTTTCAATTTAATCCTTACTTGCAATTTAAATTATCAGAGTACACGAATCAAACTACCGAAATCAAAGTACACAAATCAAATTGCACTGAAAAAAAAAAACTAAATCTTGTGAGGGTTTCTTATTCCAAAATCATCTCACAAGTGCGCAGTGAGATCCCCTTAGTCTTAAATGAAATCCTTTGTTTTGAATTCTCTCTTCTACCATTCTATACTCTCTTGCAGGAACACCACAAGCGGATTGTACTTCTTTCCTCAAATCTTTATCTGGATAATGAACCTAGATTTTGTCCCGTAGAGTTTCCTCGATTACCATATTATGCAAAATGATGCAGGTGAGCATAATTTTATTCATTTCTATTGGTTTAAACGAACGATATGGTCCACAAATTACATGGAACATTCTTTTCAAAATTCTAAATGCTCGACCAAATCCTTCGTACACGACATTTTTATTTGTTAAACAACCTTTTGGTACGAATAAATTCCCCGTTTTTAGGTATCTCATTGTAAGCTTTAACTAAAGTTGACCACGCTAGGTAAATTACGTCCCCAGAAAATACCCCATGTTATTGTTGTTAACGGTGAAATTGGCATCTGTATGATTTCCATACTTCAATTCTTCAAACAATGGTGATTTGTACAAGATATTGATGTCGTTGTTGCAACCCGGAAGGCCGAAAAAAGCATGCCATATCCACAATCATAAGAAGTTGTCGCTTCCAAAACCATGGTTGATTTTGTGTAGTGGACCTTATACTGACCTTGCCAAGCATATGGACATCCATGCCACACCCATTGCATACAATCAAGGCTACCTAGCATTACGGTAAATCCTTTCTCCCTATTCTCATCTAGTAGTCGAACGATATCATCTTGCGTGGGTTGCCGTAAAAAAACGTGGACCAAAATGGTTGACTACAGTTTCGCAAAACGTTTTGAGATTATTGTATGTGGTTGTTTTGCCCATACGAATGTACTCACCATAAGCATCCACATGCACACCATAACCCAGAATCCTAAGGGTTGTGGTGACCTTTTATTCAGGATTATGCCCTCTTATGTTTCGTGCATCAAAATTGATAGTTGAATTTAGAAGAAAAAAAATTGCTTGTGCAGCGCGAGAGCATCCTTTGAACTAACAGCTTACTATCCGTTGTATTTCCAAGATATGACATCACCAAATTATATGTTTAACCATGGTTACGTCTTCTCCCATTGAGTCTGTAACCGATGCTAGAGATGATAGAGTAAGACTTATTATCTCAAAGTTCCCGAATCTCTTTATCATTCTAATAATATTGGCTAGATGTTTAAACAAGAATTAATTAATAATGAGAAAAGATGAGAATGCAATTTTTTTAAGAAAGCCATTGAGGAGACTTATGAGAGAGCTAAATTAACAACGCACGAAAGGACTAATTGAATCATGTCTTCCTCCTCTTCAACTCTCTGATTGATCAACAAGAATAGTGAATGTTTCTTTTGTTTATACAGTCAACTAAATATACTAAATTAATATCAAATTCCTTTTAGGGGTTTTCGATTTTGAAATTGATTGTCTGACTTTTAAGGGTTTTAGAGTTTGGCTGTGGACTATTATGAGAGATGCAGAAATCACGTGAAGTTATTCTTAGAGAAGAATTATTGTTTCATTAAAAATCAACAAGGGAACGACTAAAAACCATATATATAATTTTTTTTGTCACTCATTGTTAATTGGTGGCTCTTTAGCCGTCTTGATTGGTGATGAGTGCCAAATATTGCATATTTATACACCTTTTTATTGGCACTTTACTCATCTTTTGTGCTCATAAATCAGATATTATCCCAGATTATGTATTTTCTTTGTTTTCAAGAATAAATATTTGTATTAATTAATTTTGTGTTTTTAGGTAATAAATAAAGTTCGGAGAATCCGAGGAGCCAGAAGAAGAGCGAAGAATTGGAGTCGAGCATCTATGGAGCGAAAGCCGAAGCCGCGCGCGCGACGGTTGCAACCCAACAAGTAGCAACTCATCTACAAGACATGGGCCCAAGCTATCCATCTCCGACCCGTGACCGGATCCGAGTCCATCATTCCTGAGCCGTTAAGATCTTCACTCGCCACATCCTACGCTCGCTCGGCCTCGCGCATCAACTCTTGATGTCTGCGCTCAACACCAAATCGCCTCAGTTCTCCCTCGACCGTTCAGATCTCTTCCGCAAGATCTACGCCGCTCCTACGTGCGCTTCAACTCTCGACGTCCCGCCTCACATCGAAATCCCCATACCCTATACCCCAGTCGAGTAACCCCTATTCTCCATTTCACTTTCTCTTTCTTCTCCCACGATTTCTCAGAGAAAACCCATGCCTTTCCTTCACCTTCACCCACACCTTTCACTGAGCCATCACCACCTCCATCATCACCATCACCAACAACTCCACCAGTAGCTCCTGCAGATATCTACATGCCCTAGTTCGCATTGTCTCAGCCTTTAGCTTCTCCAACCCTAGAAGCTAGGGTTAAGACAGTTGGAATTAGGGTTTCACCACCAAACCCCCACGCATGTTCGATTCAGAGGTCAGAGGACGACAAGGAGAGAAGTAGCAGGTTTGGGTCATCATGTATTTGTTATTAGAGTAATTGTAAGAGTATATATTGGAGTTTGGGGAGGGATGAGAGAGGCAGTCAGTTTTAGTTTCAATTTAGGGTTCATGTTTAGTTTATAAAATCTGTTTCTAATGTTCATCATGTGCTAAACTTATTTGCTAGGATTTACATGAAGCCTTAATTCTTGTTCTGTTGTTCAACTATGTTGTGATTGTTCTTGAATGCTTAACTCATAAGATAATTTCAATCCTTGCACTTCAATACTTTGCTTTCACATTGAATATCATGTATTCATTGTAGCTAGGATTAAACTGTATTGATTGTGCTCAACTCATGCTTAAGAGATAGCTGCCAAACCCTTGACTAATTGTGCTTAACTTAGACAATTAGTGCTCTGGCTTGGTACTCTAGTTGTTGATTGAATTATTACATTGGTGAATCTCCTTAGATAAGAGATAGTCTTGACACATTGTCCTTGTCTGTAATAGGATTAAGAACTTTCCAACTAGTTGACACACATAACTTGAACCAGTGGTGGATTGGCAATCCTAGTATCCTTCTTAATCATCTTTTATAGTTCATTTTGCCTCAGTCTTGCAAACTTTCATCTCAGTCGTAAAGACTTTGAACAAAAGCTTTGTATCTCTGTCACGTCACCTGAATTCAGTCGAGAAGCTTAGAATAACCTAGCATCCTCTAGTTCCCTGTGGAAACACCTGTGCTTGCCACTGCCTTCAAGACTCTGTGCACTTGCAGATTAAGACATAGGAAAAGCCTCTTTTAGCTCCTATCAAGTTTTTGGCGCCGCTGCCGGGGAACTTGTAGCGTGCTGTTGCTCTTTAGAGTTCTTTCTCCACTGTTTTCCAACCCATAATTGTATTTTTATGCTCTGAAGTTGCTGTTAATAATCACCTTAGTGTATTGCTATTGCTTTGAATCATCCATATTTTCCATTTATAGCCCTGTACATATGTGTTAGCTTTTCTTGTTTTCATGATATCATAGCTGTGTGTAGCCTGTTAGACAATAATCTTTATAGTTTATGTGCACTTACATATTGTAATCCATCTTTTCATAAATTTTGCATTTGGTGCATACCAGGTGCACCAACCCATCTGTGTAGTTGATATACGCCATATAGCTTTCGCTTTCGTGCTTTCTTTGTGTAAGTCTGAGAACTGAAATTTTCTCTTGAGAAAGCAGGTACTAGTGGAGCAGACTCAAGATAAGCAAAGGAGCAGCAAAACCAGGGTGGAGTGCCTAAACCCAGTATTGCACTGGTGGTATTATTCTCCAAACCCTACTTCTACCCTGTGTGTATGCATGAACTAGTGCTAGACCTTTAATCTTGTGAGCCATCTGCCACTCTGCAAGCCCCTGTGCTCTGAATCTTTTGTGTGACCTGTGGTGTTTGAATGATCTGTTGAGTGGCAGAAATTGCTTGAGTTACATCTTGTTTTTCAAACAACACAAACCCTGGCACATGCTGCACCATTGAGTGAGCACAACCTCTACCCTGTGCACAATTCACAAAACTTTTTCTTCTTTGCCTGAGCTGTGCTGTGTAAATTGAGTTGAGCTCTTTGCTGTGCCACTACCCATTCTTTGATTACTACTCATTTGTCTTTGTGCTCATTTGCAACTGTGCAATACGGAGCTGTGTTGAAACCTTGCTTTAGACTTGTCTTCGATTTGCTAACCCATCAATTGGAGCTGCTTTGGGCTACTAAATTGGCAACCACTGATCGAACCCAACCACCGGCTCGGCAACCGCCAACCTTCTCCGGCAACCATCGAGCCATTTAAGCTAAAACCCACTTGGGGCTTGACATTCCACTAAAA